>JAAGKR010000065.1:0-46682 GCA_011419295.1 Clarias macrocephalus
ACTTTATATTCACGTTATATTTTTCTACAGTTTTCAGTGTGACAATATGCTTCTGCAATAAAAACTGAATTTATTGTAAGGCTTTTAACACATCTTAAGCAGGGGTGCCAATAATTATGGAGGGCACTGTATATATAGTGTGTCTTTATTATATGTCCAGTGAAGTCTTTTAGGTACAGGTGGACTCCAATCAAGTTGCAAGTGTCATAACAAAGGGTCTGAGTACGTATGTAACTGGGATATTTCAGTCTTTATTCTTTTAATAAATTAACAAAAAAATAAATAAACCTCTGTTTTTAGTTCATCATTTTAGTTCAGTATTGTGTGTAACATGATGAGAAAAAAAAAGATGTATATATGTTAGGCACTATTTCTAATAGTGTTAGAACTATCCAGATAACTATTTTATATTGCCTAATGTTTATTAGCCAATACCCTTCGACAAGGCAACTTTGGCAGTAACTCCCTTTGTTATTGCAATCTTTTCTCTGGCTTTGCAGTAGAAATATTCAGATCAATACAGCAGTATTGATACTTTCAATCCTGACATTTCCTTCTTAAAGGCCTTTTAAAAAGCAGTATTGAGATTTATTTCGCATCCACAAATAATAATAAATGAGCAGAAGGTATACATGGCATATTAGATAATGCGCTGGCAATACTACAGACATAATTAATCATACCGTATGTATGAAAAGGATGTTTACTACCTTGTCTCATCTTCCAGGATGTTCATATAATGTCAAGGCTTTTAAACAATATCATAGATAAGGAAATTATTTCATGACTACAATATCATTATTTTTTATGCCATAATTATAGAAAAATGTTTACAAAGTGCAATACGGAGACGGTGCATCTTCAGTCAACTGTAATTTCACTGGGAGTTTTCACCCCGTTGTATGCATCCAACTTATCTGAGCACTCAAAAGAGCAGAGAAAAAAAGTGTATCAGACCGATGCCCTGTTCTTAAATGCTATTACATAAAAGTGGATGGTCGGAGAAAGGTGCTCCATATCGTTTAATCTTGTTCTTTCTTTTATCAAGCCTGAATGGGAAATTCAATTGGCATGTGATAAATGGGGTTGAACATGTGAATGTGAGTATTGTTGAGATCATGACCCCTGTGTGGAATGTGTCTTGGCTTGACAGGGTTAACCCCAGTTTTGTTTGAGGTTGTGCCAGAAGCTTTTAGCAGAACCATTATGCCTTCTAGGTTGTGTTTAAATCACCTCTCATTGAGTGTAATGTTTGCAGAGCGTGACAGCTATCCCTGGCTGCTAAGAGCCACTGAGAAGCTGAAAAAGACACAAACAGTGTGTACAGCACATGTTTTTGTTTTTGTTTTTTTTGTTTTTGTTTGTTTTTTACATTAGAAGATTTGTGTAGTGATTCTGGTGCTAATATGTTGTTTGTCATATGCAGTATTTTTATCATTATAAAATGATTTTGAAGATTATATATTTTATGATAAAAGCACATTTCTTTTCTCGACTCTGTATTTTTTCAAGAATTTCATTTTAATGAAAGATCCAATATAAAAAAAACACTCATTTGTCAACACCTATTGGTCACTCAATTCAAACAATGGGTGCGATTTTAGCAAGAATATGCTTGGGATTTTGCCCTGGAGGATGGCAAGCAGTTAATTAGCTGTATTTGCTGCAGTCGAGAAGAAGGAAGAGAGCCAGACCCCTCAGCGGCTATTGCTAATGCTGCTCTGATGTCATTAGCGCCCTACGCAGGTCAGACCATTCACATTCAGGTCACATGACCACATATTAGATATATACTATTAGATATATACTGTATCTGAGCTAGGACCACATACAAATGCGACCCAGATCCGATCTGAAAAACATCAGTTTTTTTTAGCGTTCAAAGCCTAAAAAAAAAAAAAAACTAAAACCAGATCTGAGTTACTTATCTAAGATGATAAGTTACTTCCGGTTGGTAATGTGAACATAACCTCGGAAAATCGGAACGGGCAGCTTTTCATGCAAGTGTGTGTCAAACAATACAGTGTTGATTTATAGTTACTTAAGATCAATCAATGTATCTCTTTTAATGGAACACTAACACAGTAATAGACATCTTTTTTTTTCTGTTACTATGAAGTAAAAAGCCTGCCGTAACATCTACAGCAAATTGCTGCTAGGACAGAACTAAGACCTGGAAGCAATATGAAAGTAGTTATTGACTTTTATCTAAACAAATGTTTAACCTAAAGCTCATCCAGGTCATTGATTCCTGTGATTAATTACTTCACCATGACTGTATTTGCACAGCAAGAAAAGAAACGTGTATACGAAAGCTGAAAAGCTAGTTGTCACATATCTGTCTCCGTTCTCAATATTATCTTCTTCAAAGAAAGTATACATTTGTAGTGTGATTATTGTAAAATGTAGTTTTAAACTGATACGGAATATTCAGGTCTGACAGTGCTTGTTCTTTTGAATAACTTTGTATACTTTAATCAATCTTTTTGGCATCTAAAGTCTATTATATGTTGACTGCTATTTTTTTCTATTGATCTGAGAGAATGCACTCAGACTAGATGCCAATTATAAACAGAAAAGATTTTTTGCTTTCCCTTTACTGACATAAGTTTCCAGGTATGCATCCTGCATAACAATAAAAACTGGAATCTATATTATGGTAAAAACTTTCTGAAGGACTTGGACAGGATATGGCCTGGAGCAAAGAGCAGATGAGTCATGGAGCTCTGAGGTCTGAGGAAAGAGCTTGTGTTTTGCTGCCCTTTTACAGAGCATTGGCTCCCAATGAAACATGACCTTTCTCTCTCTCTCTTGCCAGTGCAGAGAAAAATGCATCAGCACATAGCAGATGGACAGTGATACAGAAAATATGTATTAGTGTTAAATCAAGCTGGCCAGGTGTTCTCAGGGGTGAAATCAAGCAACCTCAAACCACCAGATATACTGTATTGTATGTCCAACACACATGTCATAGCATTTTCATGCTAACACTCATCCTCTTGGCTCTCCAATTGAGATTTAATTACTTCTGCCAATCAAAGATGGATGCTTTGAGAGAGTATCTAATTCCTATAGGTCATATCACTTTATCTTCATTCTGCCAGAACACAATTATTGTAGTATTCTATACATAAAGTCAAGGTCAAATAATGAAAGCCAATTGTTTATTACAAGCGTCACCCTAAAAAACTAATAACATCCAGAGAAGACTTAAGCCAGTAAGGTTGCATCTGCCCCTGCTAACTAGTTAAAGCTAAGATCCTTGATTCTTGGTGTCACGCTGTGAACTACTGACGGGCATGTGCCCAAACCTTTTCACTCCTCCCTCACTCCGGAGGCTCCCTATTGAGGCGGCATCCCCTTCTGCAGGTGTGTGAAGGTTCCGCACGGCTTTGAGGAGATTAATTTTATGAATGGTTCTTAAGCTCCTGCCACATTATAAAAGCGGCAGTGGAGCTGAGTCCGTGGTCCAAGTCCAGAGTAACAACCGCACGAGTGAAACGTCGGAGTTAAAGGTGCAGATCAATAATGCTGAGCAGTATGCAGGGGAGAGTGCCACGCACCCCAGAAATTCCTAAGTCGAAAACCACTTAAGAAAGCTCTGCCGACATAACTGCCGACATAGAGAGTCTGGCTCGAGGTGAGCATTACAGCGCTTAAGCTGCCTGTTCCAGACTCGAGGCCCCCGTACCCTGACGATGTAAGCCACCCGGACATCAGAAGTCACAAGGACTCATGCTGGGGCCACACCAATGGATGGCTGGGTGGGGCCAGCAGGACACTTCAGCAAATGGAGGAGTTACGCCGCATTAAAGTCCGCACTAGCAAAAGCCAGCACAAACCACTCTGCCGCTCTTAAGCAGCCAACGAGGACCCTTCTACACAAGTGAGTGAGCAGGAAAATACCCCGCGCCCTGGGTATGGCATGAAGGTGAGCTTGCAACTCTGATCGTGCACCAGCTTACACATGCTATGCTGATGACACACCAGTTTAATCTTGTTATGCACACTACACTGTTTCACCAGTTTAAGCTCACTTTGCATCTAAAAGAGTAAGGACAAAGTGCGCACTGTCACCTGCTCAAGCTCTGCATCGGGGCCTGTGTGCTTCAAGCTCGTAGCACCAAGGCGGGTGGACTGCCTGCCACCGATCAACGTGCTAGAGCTCATGGCACAAGGGCAGTTGGACGAGACAACGCTGTTCAACAAGACCTTTCTGCTGGGAAGACAGGTGATGCCAGGCAGCACTGCTAAATGCTCCCATTCAAGTGCGGTAAGGAACGATGTTATGTGAAGACCTGCATGAGCCTGTCTGTCTGCCCGCAACCCAGCGATGAGAGACTGGTGTGATCATGGCAGCTCCGTCGAAGGTCCGGCAGGAGCCTCTGCCTACATCACCGCACTCTGCCTCTCTGTCACTGCACATGTTTGGCAGCCAAGTGCCTGCCCCTCTTCTCCTATCTCTCTCCTCAGTTCCCTTTACCCTAAGACCTCCCCTCGTGTTTGTGGCGCCGCTCATGTGTCAAACCCGTTACAATTAGGTAATATTTAATAAATATTTAAAATTTGATTGTTATTTTATTTTCCATCTGAATCTAACATTTATCTTACAATGTAGAAACACTTTTTCTATTTTTTTTTTCAGTGATAAATAATGATGTGTTGAAAGCTTATCCCACAGCCATCTGTAGCTGGGAGCCTAGAGGGCAGATTGGCTGCACTCTCTGGGGAGGAAGTGAGTGCATACTCGCGCTCCCACATCAACGGTAGCAACACCAGCTACATCATGGGCATCGCAGATGCGATGAAGGGGTGGATAGCACTTTCCTCCGAGTTTGTCACACCACTTCATAAGGATATGGGTGCATTAGTTCAAAAACATACATCGGAGGAAGCATTTGTTAGCCTACACACTCCCTGATGGTAGCTGTCACTAATAGCAGTGTGCTCTAACAAGACCAGTTGGAACTGGACATCAATAATCAGGAGCAAATAAAAAAGAAAAGATTGTCATTGAACGAGCAATTTCAGTTACTTTAAAAGCTGTGAATAATAATGATTGACTTTTGCTAGCAGCTTCATTTTCAATGTCCCACAGTTGTGTTCACAAGCCATTGTAAGAAATCATCCAGTGAGCGAGAGAGAGAGAGATGCAATGAACATGAGCAGTTTCCATCCCTTTGAAGCACCACTATCGATGGATCTTGCTCATTGTCACTAGTGCTATAGTTGTCTTGACAGCAGTGCCAGATGTTTCCAACATTATGCTTTGCCTTGAGTGAAAAATAACTATAAATAAATATAATATTTATTAAAGTTAGTAAAATATTTGACCCTATATAAAAGCACCTGAGTGGCGAATTCCTTCATTCTCAGTCTGTAAAAAGTCTCATGGTGCAGGAAAGTATCTATCAAATGCTCAGTGCCTGGCTTCCCACAGGCTCTCATTACCACCCACACAGCTCCACATGAACGAATGCTCCTTATTTGCCTGACATGTACGAAAATGATTGTTACTAATTATCCACTTGAAATACAAATGATTGTGATGTATAGTCATGTCATGCATAGCTTTCAGCATAGATTTCATCAGGTTATCACAAAAAAAAAAAGAAGAAGAAGAAAAAAATTGTCTCCAGTGCAACACTGCTGTCATCCTCTGGGATGTTTTTAGCAGCTGTGGTTTACACATACAGTACTTGTAATAATATTCTTGATGGTAAAACGAAAAGCTTCTTAAATGAAGGGATAGGAAAATTTAATTTCATTCTTTGAATACAGAAGCAGAGATTGAAAAAATTTTGAGAATTTTTTTTTTTTACCTTAATTTTTATTTCAATAAAGAATTCTTTACAATAAGGAATTGAAACAAAACCCTTTACAAAATGAACAACAGAAGGAAAAAAAAAAGAAGACTTTTCCAGGTCAGTCTATAGGCCTGTATTTTCTAAGGCTTGGAAATAAATGCAGCATCTTGTGGAACTGATTTGCTACAGTCTGTGTAAGCTATTTGTTTACATAAAGCTGGAAAGGGAAATAGCTTTATTTTACTTGCTTTGTGATAGACAGTGGCGCATAACATGGTTAGGGCGAGTCCAAATAAGAAATTATAAAAGATGGGGAAAATCAATCAAATTAGCAAGGTAGATCACAAGGAATTTCCAAACAACAAGTGGAATAATAAGCTTGAAAGGCTGCCTTCACAACAAAGCAGCGAGATTTATCCACCCTTGCTGGAGATATTTGTGGGTAAGTAAAATATGTTTTTCTTTTTTATTTTTTTTTATATATAATTCCTTCCTCATATGTGTAAAACTAAACATCTGTTTAGTTGTGTATTCCTATCTCTGCACTGGTAGTTAGTACAGCTTTCAGCGAATCTTCTTGCTAGTGCTGTTGGCAGGATTGTGGAACCTATGGTGTATTTACCACCTGTTATACATGTGCAGCATTGTTAAATTACATTAGAGATGTATCCAAATGTTAAGAGTAGCAAACTGTGGGAAGCAGAAACACAGCAAAGGACCACCTTTCTTCACACCCACTGAAAACTATGGTAACCATGATTATTATCCTTACTACTGTTCACTATGGTTTGAAAACAAAATACCAATAAATAAAAAAAAAGCACAATGGAGTCATAAAAGATCAGATCTCAGAAATTTGTGGGTGTAGCGTTGGTTTATTTCAATGTCGCTACTCCCACTTTTCACACATTACAGTATCCTCTATGCAAAAAAATTTTTTATTACACCAGAATGTAAATAAAGTAGGTGATTCTTCTGCCTCTGCTTCTCTTCATGTATATAATGGCCATGCAGTAATTTATTATTTTATTTAATAAATACTCAAAATATTGAGTAATAATTATAAGTTATATATAGCTTCATATAATTTAGATTACAACTCAAAAAGTAAAAAAATCAACAACAGACTGGTCAAAAATCCATGATCTCAAAATATTAGAATAATTCCTACTGTAAGATCAATCAAAAAGGATTTAAATAAATAAATAAACAGTATATATACACCGACTATGGGATAAATGTGCATGAAAGAACATATATATATATATATATATATATATAGCCATGGTATTTATTATGTATAAACAGTAATTCATTTAAACTTTTTTTATTAGTTAAACATTAAATTTATATTTGGAGATACTAGATTCTTTTTATGACCTATAAACTGTAATCATAGAAATGAAAACAAAAAGGGCTTGAAATATTTAATTTAACATTAAGAGAAACTAGAATATTCACCTCATTGGATACACCTCCGTAGGATTTATTGAGATGGACCGCTTTTTTTAATTCAACAGAGTACTGGAACCATTCCTTAGAGATTTGGTCTATAGTGACAGCATCAGGCAGTTGCTGCAGATTTGTTGGCTGCACGTCCATATTGCAAATCTCCCACTCAACCTCCCAAAGGTAACATTTGGTGACTATGGAGGCCAATTGAGTACAGTGAACTCACTGTCATGTTCAGGAAACCAGTTAGAGATGATTTTAGATGTGTGACATGGCGCATTAGTCTGTGGTCATAAAGGTATGGACATGATCAGCACCAGTGAAATGAAGATATTCAGACCAGTACTTCCAGTGAAAAAATAACATTGCTGCTAACTCAGTATGACAAAAATATTTCAATTATAGCCGTGATCTTAGCTTGTCTAATAAAGCTTTCATCATCTCCTAAGGCGAGGTACAATATATATGATCCACTGCCTATTCTTTACCACAATGACTGTCCTGACACTGAATTTGAAAAGATTGATAGTAGCAAGTAACTTGACAGCAAATACTAGCCAGGTAGATTTAATAAAAGTCACATCTCTGAGCTTTTAATAATTCCTAAATTTCGAAAAAGACTGCATGGAAGAGGTTTTTTTCTTTTTTCTTTTCCCCAGCAATACTTTCTGATTAATTTTCTCAGCACAGAACCAGAGAGTTTGAAAAGTGCAGAAGCTCATAATACATACTGTAGTATTCTATAATCTTGTAATGACATAATGGTACATGATGTTATGAATGCTCCTCATACAACAAATGCAATTACCAGAATTGTCCTTAACAGCATTCTACCCTAACCCATATAATGCATGCGGTGTCAGCCAGACACACACACACACACACACACATCCCGTATAAAGACACATTATAAGGCAAGGTTATTTTAGCTCATCTGTCTAGGACAAGAAACCAGACTGACATTATGGTATGCCTCTCCTGCCCCTGAATGTAATGAATTCAGAGAGTGCTCTATGAGGTAAAGTCTGTCCTAGACATGCTCTAAATCTGATGCACAACTCCAAGCCGAGCCAAAGGAACCTCTGAAAGTGTGTGTGTGTGTGTGTGTGTGTGTGTGTGTGTGTGTGTGTGTGTGTGTGTGTGTGTGTGTGTGTGTGTGTGTGTGTGTGTGTGTGTGTGTGTGTGCTGGCAGTAAAACTGTGTCACTAATAAAATGTAACACTATGGCTGCCCAGACTTTTCCCCTAACAAAGATGAAACAAAACCAGGAGATGCCGAACCAGCCAATCACCCCTCCCTTTCTCTCTCTGTCTCACACTTTCTGCGTCTATTTCTCTCTACCCATCACAAGAATAAGGCCAAAATATTTGTGGCTATTGTCAACTGGATAATCAGGGCATCTTTATGATCACTGAAGGGGAGAGAGGAGGAGAGACACAGCAATCCATCAACTAGCTACTTTCATTCTCTCGTTCTTACTCCCTCCTGCACTCATTTCTTTCCTTCTCCTCTCTCTCCTGCTTAACGTGTCTCATTGTTTTCCTTTTCTTTATTTCTTCATATATTTTCTTTTCCTTCTTCTTCCTCACCTGCAAAGGCAATTACAGTGGCACAGCCTTGGTACTTCGGTTTTTAATTAGCTATCTAATGCTGGGGAACCAAAACGAGATTCATTTCACAGAGTTCAAATAAATTAATACAGCCGCATATATTACAAAAAGAGATGGCAAACAGACAGAGAGAGCAGGTGGCCACTTTTAATATCAACTAATAAATTTCCTACTGAGCCATAGTGAAATAAATGATTTGCTTGGAAGTGTTTTAACTGGGGTTTATGAACACAATGCAAGTAAATCTGAATTGAAGAAAATGTTCATTATAGGGAAAAATCAAGGTATATTTATTTTAACATGAAAAAATAAGCAGTGATTTTATTATTGAATCATCATTATCTTTATCATATTACTATCATATTATCATATTACTGATCAGATCTTGAAACCACTTGTTATATATATAGTCAGCCAAAATAATGTATACACATTATATTATATAATTATATTAATATCATGTTAATAATATATTATCAGATGCACAATATTATCATATAACAATAATTTTTTATTGATATAAGTATTGATACAAGTTTTTATTTTTCTGAAGTGTGTATACATTTTTGCTTATACAGTATAGTATATATAAAAGGCATTCTGGGAGCATTCTGGGAAAGTACGTCTATAATTTCTGTGCGGCACAGATAGTGCTGGAAATCTCCTGCTGCTAAATCTCACTCCCCACCAAGAGCAACAAAACAAACATTTGAATAAGCAGTGTGAGAGAGAAAACAAGAACGTCAGGCACACAGAACAGAAAACGAGAGAAAGATTGCTAGACAGCGAGAGAGAGAGAGAGAGAGAGAGAGAGATGAGTTCTTGTCACCTCGACTCTGACGGGCAGCATTAGCATAACTGAAAACAGGACAATGGACGCGGCTGGGCTGCTCCATCAATCAACATGGCAGCTTTTGTCGCACCTTATTGTCACAGAACTGAACAGGAACAGCCAGTCTGCGTGCGCCTCATTAGCATAGTACCTATCAGCGCTTCCTGGCTCACTCCAGATTATGAATTATTCTGCAGGTTCGGGGCAGGCGGATCACGAGATGCTCTTACCAAAGAAGGATCCTTGTGACCTCATTCGTTATGGAAATTAAAGGCTAGAGTTGACGTGGCTGAATAGAATGGAAGAAAAGGAGCATCTATGACACCCCGTTGACATGACTTTTAAAGAGCTGTTGCAGCAGTGAGCGTGGAGCAGAAATCGAGGGTGGATGAGATTCAGAAAAGCCAGATGCACAACAACATCTGAAAACATTCAAAGTGGAGATTCTCGTTTTATTTTCTCTCTCTCTCTCTCTCCGACGTTCTATAACTGCCTTTATATCTGTTTGTATCTCCTTCATACTCCATCTGTTCATTTCTGTCTCATTCCAGCTAATTGGGAAATGTTTCTTCGGTTTCAGCTAATGACCACATTACTCACTGTCCACTATTAGTCAGTATTTTGGAACTGGAAATGTCTATATACAGTATAGTGTATGTGTGGAAAAAAGCTGATTGTAAATGGACATAAATGCTTAGGGCATGAATTAGTTAGCTAGTGTTTTAATGCTTTGAACAAAACACTTGCAATTAGTGAAATGAATCTGTAACTGGATCATGGCAAAACTTTGCTCTTTGATTGCATCTTAATAGAAACAGCTATTGATAAAAGATCCTTTTTCCCCCAAAGATTTGAAACACTCACATACTGTACCAAAGGGGCCAAATTGGAGTCTGTTCATTTATCAAACAGTTAATCAGCAAATGAGGAGGAAGGTTTTTCAAGGTTCACAAAGCTATAAAGAGAGCTTCACAAGCCTTTGTCTTTTAGATTCATGAATTTAAAAAAAAAAAGCTTAGTCTAACTTGATATGCTTGGCTCTGTGGGAGTCATGTTCAAGCTTAAGCTTTTACAATGCAACAAGCCTCAACACAGATACGCACCACATAGAATGTTCATGTTCAATCAGAAATCAACTTCTAGGAAGGAAAGGGAAATAAAAAACAGACAACCAGACACTTTTAGCAACTGACACTTTCTGCTGTGCACACCTGTAGAAATCAAATCACATCCAGCTGTTGCAATGGGCTTGAGTGCCTGTTTGATGCCACTACTGAGACTGGTATAAAAAAATTTCATTCAGTTCAATCAGTCGATGTATCAGGCTAATGCATATCACTAACACCAGGAAAGCATGAAGAAAGAGAGAGAGAGAGAGAGAGAGAGAGAGAGAGAGAGAGAGCTCGTCTTCATACCCATAGAGTAAAGTACAGGATTTTAAAAGAGACAGGAAGAGCTGTAGAGTCAGGCAGTCTTTTACAGGACACACTCTCATTTCAGTTCTGGTGGTGCTGTAGCTTTGATTAACACTGCACCAGATAATGGGATGATTGCATCCTCTCTATTAAGGCAGTCAATAGCTGTGAAGAACTGTGGGTCCAGAAATAGGAAATGTTTATGGAATCAATATAGAGACGTGCTCTGACTAAGGCGACAGCAGCCAAAAATCATGAGAGGCTCTTTTTTTTACAGAGGGAAAAAAAAACAGTGTAGAAAACAAGACATCTAATCTTTATATATCCCTCCATCTGAAGAATGGCTTTCCCTCATATGGCATCTGTTTTAGTATTAATGAAAGCCCTCTGGCTCAGGAGGCCACTGTGACTCAAGTCCGCCCTAATTATCCCGGCTCATTCACTTGTTCCTGTCTGCACCTTCTCCTCTCAGACAATGGCCGAGGTGGCAGGAGTCAGAGGTCGTCGGATGAACTTGGTAATAGGCACGGTGGGAAGTAGGGAGGCGTGGTTTGACCTGAAATCCCCAGGGGATTGATTTCTACAGCAGTATTTGAGAGCTGTCTTAATGTCACGCATCAGAGCTCTCTCTCTCTCTCTCTCTCTCTCTCTCTCTCTCTCTCTCTCTCTCTAGTCAAGCTCTTCTGTTATACTGTCGCAGAAAAGACAATTTCATTGAATGACTACTTCTGTTTCCCTAAAGAATTCTGAGCAATAATTTTCTATTATACAGATCTTTTTACATAATAAAAAAAAAAAAAACTTTTATGGTGGAAAAATCTTATTGGCTAGATCCTTCAAATAAGATGCTCTTATTGTTTTTAATTCATCTTATTTTATCTTGCAAAAGAACCTTTTCTACCTGATTTATTTTTAAATGATGGGTTAACAGAGAATATACTGTAATTGAATATGCATTGGTTAACCATAACCTTAAAACTATTGTCAGAGTAAATAGTTGGTGTGGCAATGGCTGTGATATACTTAAGCAGTAATGCAAAGTGTTGGAGGCAGGAAGTGTCAGACATGTGTGTCAATGTCTTCAAAACAGAAGGGTGTCGGGGCACACAGTGCATCACAGATAGCTATGGGTGGGGCTGCGTAGCAACCGACCAGTCAGAGAGCTCATGTTAAATCCTGTTCTGCCTGTTCTTAGTGGGTTTCCTGCGGGTACTCCGGTTTCCTCCCAGAGTCCAAAAACCTGTAGATTAAGCTAATTGGCGTTCCCAAATTGCCCATAGTGTGTGAATGAGTGTGTGAGTATATGTGTGTGTGTGCCCTGTGATGGATTGGCACCATGTCCAGGGTGTACCCCGCCTCGTGCCCTAAGCCTCCTGGGATAGACTCCAGGCCCCCAGTGACCCTGAATACAGGATAAAGCGGTATAGAAGATGAGAGAGTGAGAGAGGGGAGATGACCATGTGTGTATCACTTTCCTGGGAAAGAGATGGTACCAGGATGTACTATGGGAAGAAGGCAAGCCAGAAGAGACAGTGTGGTCTGGTTGATGTTTTGCTGGGAGACCTTTGGTCCTGCCAGATCATGCATATGATTCATTGACAGGTACCACCGATCTAAACATTACTGATTAAGTACACCCTTTCATGGAAACGGTATTCCCTAATTCACTTGGTCTTCTTCAGCAGAATATTACACCATGTCGTACAGTAAAATCCGATTAGAAACATGACAAACGTGAGTTCAAGGTGTTGATTTGACCTCAGAATTCCCATCTCATGGTTCTCTATGCTGTGATGCAGAATGAGCAGAAGTTTAAAAAGATGTAGTTAATCCTCCAAGGTTATTAACTGTTGTACGATAGGGCAGAGCTGAATTGTAGGGTGGGAATTAGTCAGAGCAAATTATAGAGAAAATGGGGAAGGAAAAAACAAAGACCAGTTGTGAACTGAAGTGGTGCCTCTGAGATAAAGGACATGTCACAGCCAGAGTTCTCAAAACATTTTTTTTTTTTTACCCATTATGATAGGGTTCTTTTAAAATAAATAAATAAAGCTACTGTACATTACACCCACTTTGGCTTTACGTACGATTGCAAATACAGACGTGGATACCCAACGATCTAATCACATACAGATAGTGGCTTTGTGTTAATTATATGCACTAGTCAGGCGGTTTTCTTTCAAGATTGTCACGGAAACTTCATACCTTTTAAAAATGCACTTAATGATGTTAACTGCTTCTTAACTGGCACATTTCAATCACTTTTTTAAATTGATTTATTTCAACACAATTTGCTCAGTGGCTGCGATTAGGGCCATTTAAAATGAAACATGGTCTGAAAAAGTATTCTTTCTGAACAATTGCACAAGATGTGGTCATGTTACTGACATCATGAATAAATGATTTTTCACATTTTTGTTGATACTGTATGTGGTTCCATGTGATCTGAATCTTATTGTAGTCAATAAATCTTTCTTTGCCTTTCTAATCGCTTTTTGTTCTCTTCTTTCATTCCATACCTCATGTTCCACTCATACAGCTTCTGTCATACCTACCCTACGTGCCATATATTAACCCTTTTAATACCCTTTTACATTGCACATTCTGCACATAATGTGTAACTTGTACATTTTATATGTATTTCTATTTCAATTATGTTTTTATTGTAAATCTGAAAATTGTAGATTTTATACTTTTTTTCCTAAAAAAATATTATTATTATTATTATTTATAGAATTGTTTATTCTATCTTTCTATTCTATCATATCCTTCTTTGTTTATAGTCACACATACTTTAAGTGTCACATCATATAAGCATCATTTACTGCATATCATACTGTGTGTGGTCATGTATGTGACAAATAAAATTAGAATTTGATTTGATTTGATTTGATTTGAAAAGCCCACCATATCTGCAATATTTATAGCTATAATTTATGACCATCCGTAAAACGATGATTAAAGAATTAACAAGGAATGGCATTAGCCTGTTATCTGAATCCTGGTGTCAGCACACTGAGCCAGTCTATGATCACATGGTGATGGATAAAAATGTTAAATAGCTATTACTAGCTCAAACTTGGCAGCATTGCAGTCAACTGCGTTCTGGTGAAATTGTGTTGCTGCTACTTGCTAATGATCGTTATAATGAAATAATGAAATAATTTAATGAAATGAAATTTCCATGTCTGTTCCTCTTGCTGAGCTGCTATGCATTATATGAAACTGGCCAATTGTAACAGTCCAATTATGGAATGCCACTTTAAGGCGTATTGTGTAGTGCATGTTATAAAGTAAAGCACATCGATCACCTGCTGTTGCTGTCAGAAAGAGCGAGACTGAATGAAAGATTTGCCTCTGCTGTGTAATAGCATTCAGCTTGTTTTAATTACGGAGGTAGTGTAAGAACATTTATTACCCTTGTGAATAGTGATTAGAAGCATGCAGCCTCAGTTCTATGGTTGGTGTAGCAAATAACGAAGTAATATTTGAACAGTGTCAATACTTGGCACTATTGATTGCCTGCTTTCTAACCAGCTCACGGCACCATGTAAGGAGAGGATTGTACTCCGAAGAAGATAATGTAGCCTCTTGGATCCTGCTGAACCCAACGACTATACAGCAACACGTCGTTTCATGATGCCACACGGGCATTTTTTATTTTTATTTTTTTTACAAAAAAAGACTTCCAATGCCTCGTGAGCAAGGTAATTGGCGTACAGATTATCTATTAGGGCAACAGAAACAACCTCATTTTTAGAAATCCTCTGGTTTAATTCCAGGGGGTTTCTGTCTGCGTGGATTTTCTGTCTGTGTATGTTCTACCTTGTGTCTGTATAGGCTCCCTCTAGACTCTTTGGTTTCTTTCCACTTCCAAAAGACATGCCAGTAGAAGGACTATGCTATTTTGCCCTGAGGTGTGGAGGAGTTTGTGAAAGTGTGTGCATGGGGCTCTAAGATGAACTGACATCCGGTGTTCTCCGATCAGAAGAAAGGGCCTTACTGACGTTGAATGAATAAACTTCACATTTGAACTGTGTACTTATAGGCACGGCACTGTCCCTTACTGTGCCTATTATTCTCTTTCTCTTGGAGCAGTTGTACTGTCTTGTGCTGTGCACTTTGTAGTTTTGTAGTCTGCGTAATTTCAAGTGGTATACTGTAGAACCATGGACATGGGGAAATGCTGTTGATGGAGCGAACAAACAAACAAATGAATGAATGAAATACGTATTGTATGTTTTACTTTAGCCTACATCCTGTGGTAAAAATATGCTGAAGTTATTACCAAATTAAACCATTAGCTGATTAAAAAAAAAAAAAAAAAACACTCCACTATTGCACTATAACTGTCCTGTGCTGTTTGCAATTTCGTCTTTTTAGAAATGAGAATATATTCATGAATTGACAATGTAGGGTTTGGGCTAAGTGAGGCAATAAGGAAGGCTGCTTTTATTGCATTTTTTATAAGCAGCATAGGTGCTCTTTCAATAGTGAAGTCTATTCAAGGATAAATTGGATGAATTGAAATGTGTTTTAAGGTCCTATCATAAAATGACATGGAAAAAGGCTTTCCTTTCTCCACTAGACAAGCAGTTAAAGATGATCTAACATGTTTGCAGTTTTTAATACACTTCCAATGGCTTAACGTCAAACTGAAATGTGACACAGATAAGGAAAAAAAAGAAACATTGGAAACAGAAACACCTTTATTGCTCTATCATGTGCTTCGTTCCTTGATTTATTAATGCGAAACTGGGCAGCGGGTGTTTATTAATGTTGAAATGTTAATGTTTTTTACCTTTTATAGCTATATTCCTCCTGCATATAATTAATTAGAGCCTATTTCATTTTACCGGGTCTGTGGTGGTTCAGTAGTATAGGACGAGGTCATTAACAGTTAACATTTGTAGCTAGTTGGGGAGAAAAGTCTTGGATTGCTCCATGTCTCCTTTTTTTTTCTCCCTTTTGATTCTGTGAACTTTCTGATCTTTGCGATCGATGATGGTCTTGACTCTGTGCTATTCCCAATGAACAGAACCAGCATCTCCTCATCTGTCCAGCCACACTAATGGTCTCCCAGTCCACTGTATCTCCTATATCTCTGTTCTATTTTCTCAGTGATCACAGCTCATTTAATGAAAAACTCAATTTAGGTTCTTCAGAGCAGAACATTGAAAAAAAAAAAGTATTTAGCAATTACATCAGTCATGCCTCAAGCCAAAAAAGCAATCATTTTTTCATGCCAACAGAGGAAAAAAGGTCCTCTAACATGGTTTTTGGACTTGCATATAAAATCACACAAACTGTATTAATTAGCAAGACATCTGCATACTGTGCGTAACCTTCTTGCTCTCTAAAGGCCAGAGAACAGCAAAGTGTCATCTCCACAAAATGCTTTAAAAGTAATTATTATTATTATTATTATTATTATTATTATTATTATTATTATTTTAAATCAAATCGTGTCTGTGTGCGCATGTACATGTGTGTGTGTAGGTGTGTGAGTGTGTGTGAAAGCGCATGATACTTATAGTGGGAAAAGTGGAGTGGTTGCTGCTTTCTTTGCGATGAAAAGTATAATTACTTTCAATAATTACAGCATCAGGATTGTACTTTGTGGTATAATTCCAGACCTGCCATTCTTAACCATTTTGTATAGGAGATCTGCAGTTTAACATCAGAGAATGCCAAATCTACATGAGTAATCTTGTAAGTAGTGCTCTCATCTCAAATCGATTTTCCCACCTTGAAGATGCACAGAAACAACATGCTTGCTTCCTGTAAAGGCAATAGAAAATGTTCAGTTATTCATTAATCCATTCATCTTCAGTAACTGATATATCCTGTAAAGAATGTAGTGGTTTAAGAGGATTTCTGGATGTCAAAGAACTCACTCTGGATACGACTACTGGGTGTTGCGGGAAACCATGCACACACCTGTCTACAGGTGGCATGGTGACTTATTGGTTGAGGGCTCGAATCTGGTCTCTAGTCTTTGTCTGAAGTTTGAATGTCTCGTTGTGGTTTCTGCCATCCAGTTTCAAGCCATGGTCCAAAGACCATGCTGTGTGTGAGTGTACAGGCAGGATAAGTTGAATAGAAAAATGACTTCAGAGGAAACCCAATCATAGGAAAACAAATGATGACCCTACTGGACAGCTGAAGTCCAGAAAAAGAACAGATCTCCAATCAGGCTAAAGCATAGAATCACAGAGAGGACATTTTCTTCTAATTTAGATTTTTTTTTCTTTATTGTGGTATTTAATGTGAATTCTAACTGAATCTCTTGATTTGTGTATGCATAATTATATCCATTATGCTACTGTTACATTATTGACTGATTGGAGAACCATATACAGTGAATGAATATGTGGAAATGACTTCATAACAAATAGTACATTGTGTTTAGTTTGTATTGGCTAACCAAGTTGATTAGGGATGCACTAACAGTTGGGTCACCAAAAAGTGTAAATTTGAATGAAAAATAGTCAACAATATGAGCCTTTTCACAGTATACAGTATATAATGGACATGTAGGTTTTAGCTTCCAAACAGAAGGGCTCACATTTGTACAATACCCTGAAATACAGAGGAGTTCATGGTCGACTTTATGACTACAAGGTGTCCTGTGCCTGCAAAACCAGCCCAAATTATCACCCCTCCACCGCCGTCCTTGACAGTGGGTAAGACGCATTTCTGCTGGTTTTTACCAAGTATGGTTCTGGGCATTAAGGTCAAAAAACTCTTTTTTTAGCTCATCTGTTCATAGGACTTCCAGTTCATCTCTTCATCCATCTGTTCATAGGACTCTGTTCCAGAAGTCTTGTTGTTTGTTCAGGTGCAATTTTGTGAACCTCATTTGTGCTTCCATGTTCTTTTTAGACAAAAGAGTTTTCTCCTGGCAACCCTTCCAAACAAACCATACTTTTTAATACTACAACAGCTTCTAATGATGCTGTCATGGAGTTAAACATTTTACATGCTCTGAAGTAACTAGCTAACTACGGCACCTAATTAGCTGACTAGCTGAGAGAAAACAAATTAACAGCATAATTAACAAAATCAGTACTATACAAAACACAGTAAAAGGCAACATAAAGTGCACATGCAAATGTGCAAACAAGAGCGACAACAGGACCACAACAACATGACACAATGCAATACTCTGTAGTAATGAGTTGAGGTAGTGCAAGTAACTTGTCCGTGAGATGCTAAACAGTAAACATTTCTTATTAAATTAGGAGCAAGATAGAAAAGAGTTCTTGTGGAAACTTTATTTCTTGGCATTGTGTTAACACACTGAATACTGAATACTTAACTGAACTGAATTGCCAACATTTCTCCTTTTATAAAGACCTGCACACCTGCAGATGGTCAAGCAATAAAGGGCTGATGATTAGCAGCACTTGGCTGCAACTACCTGCGTAAATTCTGTGGAATTCTCCCTCTAGCCGTACGTCATATTGCCCACATATTGTTTTTGTTTTGTTTAATAAATAATGGCACAGGGAATAAAAGTTAGATGTTTTTTTGTTATTGTTTATCTGAAGTTGCATTTGCCTAATACAAAGACCTGCTATGATCAGTTTTTACTAAAAAACATTTAAAATTAGAGGAGAAGTTCTACAATAACTTGTACACATGACTGACTTTGGCATTTCGCAGACACCCTTATACAGAGTGACTTACATGTACATTTTTATCTCATTATACATCTGAGCAGTTGAAGGTCAAGGGCCGATTGCTCAAGAGCCCTTGAGGTGGTGGGGTTTGAACCTGGAACCTTCTGATACAGTACATAGTCCAATGCCTTGACCACTGAGATAGATAGATAGATAGATAGATAGATAGATAGATAGATAGATAGATAGATAGATAGATAGATACTGAAGGAAATTCCATGTGCTACCCCATGATTCTGATGTGTTAGCAGGGATGTGGGGTGTGTATTTTTTGTCTGAAAAAAGCAAATCCAATGAATTTAGTCCTTTGTAGTGGTGTTGTTGAGGGCCCGAATGTTCTGCAGAAAGAACCTGCAGGGTGATGTGCATGTTTAAAGCCCAAATAGCCTGCGGGAAGAAGCTCATCGTCAGTCTCTCTATGTTGGCCTTCAGGGACTGGAAGTGCTTTCCTGATCACAACAGAGAGAACAGTCCAACGTTAGGGTTCCTGAGGTCCTTGACTTTCTTCCTCGCATTGGTACAGCACTGTTTGCTGAAGACTGAGTACAGGGCAAGGATCTAAGTACTCAGCTGACCATGCCACCTCCTAAAGAGCTTATCTATCTTGCATGGTGCTTGTTTTCAAACCAGGCTGTGGCGTTTCCCAACAGGATGCTCTCTATGGTAAGGTATAAAAGTTCCTTAGCATCCACAAAGGCAGTCTAAAGTCTCTCATGTGTCTAAGACACTGCTCGGCCTTCTTCACAACAGTATTGATGTGACAGGACTATGAAACTGCCTGCATGATGTGAAAACGTGACGTACCAGAAGCTGTCTACTTTCTCCATTGGGGTCCCATAGATGACAGACAACTGGTAGTTCATCTCTTGCTTTGTGCTCAAGTCCACTTTAAACTCTTTTGTCTTGCTGATGTTCAGGAGGAGGTTGTTTCTTTGGCACCACATACAGTACAGACCAAAAGTTTGGACACACCTTCTCATTCAAAGAGTTTTCTTTATTGTGTTCTTTATTGTGTTCTTTAGCCCAAACGCGTCTCTTCTGCTTGTTGCCTGTCCTTAGCAGTGGTTTCCTAGCAGATATTCTACCATGAAGGCCTGATTCACACAGTCTCCTCTTAACAGTTGTTCTAGAGATGTGTCTGCTGCTAGAACTCTGTGTGGCATTGACCTGCTCTCTGATCTGAGCTGCTGTTAACCTGCGATTTCCGAGGCTGGTGACTCTGATGAACTTATCCTCCGCAGCAGAGGTGACTCTTGGTCTTCCTTTCCTGGGGCGGTCCGCATGTGAGCCAGTTTCTTTGTAGCGCTTGATGGTTTTTGTGACTGCACTTGGAGACACTTTCAAAGTTTTCCCAAATTTTTCGGACTGACTGACCTTCATTTCTTAAAGTAATGATGGCCACTCGTTTTTCTTTGCTTAGCTGCTTTTTTCTGTCCATAATACAAATTCAACCTTTTTGAATGAGAAGGTGTGTCTGTACTGTATTTGAAGGCCAGTAAATTACTTTATATAAATTAATGATCCATCATATAATTTCATGCTGTGAGTTACATTACAGTTTAACATGGCCTAAATGATTAAATGGGCTTCATAACAAACCATAGCAAAGCTATGAATCTATAAAGCTTACCTCATTCTTTACATGTTAATTATGTTACATAAAAGATGGACATGAGGTAATGACGCTACATCAAGTCTTCCAATTTTTTCCAAATCCAACAAGCCGAAAAGACAGAAATCTGATCCAAAAGAGCAGCCACACAAATAATAATGTGGAGCAGCATAACCTACCGTAGCATAACAGAGTAATGAGGAAAAACAACTACTTCATTAGCAGTTTATAAGGTCACAAATCTTTACACAGGTAAAAGTATTAAAAAAGTAAAACTTCAAATATGGCTTTTTTTCTTCCTCAAGTTAAAGGGAAACAGAATAAAAGGAATCAGATTGAGAAAAGAAAAAGATATCTTCCTCTAATTACACATTGATTATAGTTCCTAATAATTAATTAGTGCCTTATTCACTAAGCAATTTGGTGAAAATATTAGCTAAGAATAACAAATAATAGATTTTTTTTTTTGCCTAATTTTTCAAACAATAGATAGTAGGGTCATAACTGTGATAGAAATTAGCTGAAATTGTATGTAACAACAGACAGATTACAGTAATAGATATTAGATCTGTAAAAGTTGGTTTGATTTGTAAGTTATTTAGATTGCATTATAACCACTAAGATCTAATTACAGAAAAAAAATTGTGTACTATTTCCTGTTTCCTTTTTAAAAAGTAGCGAATATAAGTAAAATGTGTTAAAGGAAAGAAAATCTTAAGTATGTTTATGTATTTATTATTTGTCAGTATTCAGTACTCTTGAGAAATATTGGTAAATTCATTTTTGTCGGGGTCCAGATGTCCATTTGAGAAAAATAGTATACACAGTGTGGATTTTATTTATTTATTTATTTTTATTTGAAAGAAAAATCGAGCAAGTGGGAAGTGTGCGCTGTGTTTCACCTTCCTACCATGCTGTTCTGTCACATTTATCCATGCACTTTCACATCACCTCACATTTCCAGACCAGTGGTTTCATGTCAATCTAATAATGTCACAAACATAAATTATGCACAGTGTTTAAATAGCAGGGATGCAGAACAGATCTGATGGAGCAGGATTTTAGAGGGATTATAAGCACTGTTTACACTTATTAGCCATGTAACTCAGTCATACATACCGTACCTTCATGGAGCACTTTGTGTTGAATCCCTTGGTTTTTATTCATGTCCATTGTGCACATCATGATCTTTTTCTGTGCACAGTGAGGTAATCTCTAGCTGTGCCTGTAGGTTTCAGAACAAAGCAGAACTGTGAGCTCTGTGGATGCATTTCATTAGTAAACTGTTTTGGATCTCAACAGTGTTAAGTAGATATTTATATATATATATAAATATATTTGCTTTGCCTATAGGAGAACAGCACTTTCATATGCTGTTGTGTCAGCGTCGCTGCTGTAAAAAAAAAAAAATAAATAAATAAATAAATAAATAAATAAATAAATGAGACAGCACCAGAAGAACAGCTGGTCAATAGCAGTTTTCTATGTTTGGTCCCTTTCGATGATGGATTGGATGAAAGTACGTCTGGCAAATCGTGTCTAACAAGAGGTAATAGTGAGCAGTTGTAAAATGTACATCGATATAGTAGCTGTACTGGGTGAAATGTCTAGTTCCAATGTGTGTTTTATATTCTTTTCTATTGTATTTTATTTACTACAAATCACTTGAAGCTTTAAAGTGCCAAAGCTACATTCTGGAGATGAAAATGCATAACAAGTCGTACTTCATTACCAGAATCGTTTTATCATGTTTACTTGAATATTATTAAAACTGAATATACTTTTACTCTTATTGGTAAATTACTATTCTCTGACATGCTTGTCTATAACAAAACTTTTAATTTGAACACTGCTATAATGTACAACCTCATTTTAGAAGCTTTAAACAAAATTGTTTGAGCAACACATGCCACATTGCTGCCAAATTTCTCAAGCAAAAGCCAATTAGTCATGACGAGCCAATTTCTGTCAAATGATAAGTGAAACAAAAATACAGTACTTCCTGTGCAGCTGCGATTCAGATGTTGTTTGAACAACATGTTATATACTTAACAAAAGTATGTGCAATGTAAGCACTGTGGTGAAGCAGAAAAATAAATGTCACAATGTGATTTAAATGATACCTCAGTTAGTTCCTAATGAGTAATCTGGACATAGAGTGGACAAGAGGTTCTTCTCGAGTGGTAAAAGATGGACGGTAACAGCACTGGGATGTATCACTCCGCATCACAGGTGTTCTGCATTTGTTGATTACACTAAGTGCATGGTGAAAGAAGTCGGTATTGTCCACCATACAGTACTGCAGAGAGAGTAGCTACAGTACATGCGAAAACCCATTCAAAACCAGCCACAGAAGCACTTTTAGCAAGAAAACATATCCGATACCAAAAACTATTTGTCAACTTAATATTTGCTCGTAAATTAAATGAATTCAAGTTTATTTGTTCAGGTCATTGTCGCAAAGCAGCTTTAAAGAATCAAAAGCAATGTATGGAAACTACTAGTATGAAATGTGTAAGAAAATATGCATGAATCCAAATGATCAGATTGTCCCTGATGAGCAAGCCGATGATGATGGTGGCAAGAAAAAACTCTCTGAGATGGCAAACATTAAGAGGAATCTGACTCAACAGGGAACCCAGTAATTTGGGTGATGGATAGCAAGGATTGATCTGCAGTCATACTCTGTGTTAGGCCGCTGGAAGTTCACTATAACAGATGATGTGTTAAAAGTTAATATGGAGCCCAGTTTATTATTTATTATGAGGCTCAGTTATAACATTGCAAAACAAGGACACTACCTGTGTTAAACAAGGATATGTTGACAGAGCAAAATAACTGATTAAATAAACAAATAGATCATAATCTGTTGATACTAAAGAGTGTTTGTGGAACTGGTGTACACTCAAGGTTGTGCTGCTGTGCTGGATACCATACCTGCCCTTTGATAGGGAGGTGTCATTATGGACCAAACTGAGATAAAACAGCTCATGATGCTGTAAACTCAAGTTTTTCTTTTACTTATGATGTTCATGATCTTCACCAATGTGTGTAATTTAAAATGGTTGTGTGTACCAAAAGTTTTTGTGGATTAAAATTCAACCAACATATTTTATTGTTACTAAATCGCATATTTAAAATGACCACAAACACAGCTGCAGGCTGGTTAATCCATTCTGTGGGAGAACGAATTCTACATTCATAAAGACTTGAGACTTGAATGAGATTTAGGCGTTTTCTGCATCTTCTCAAAGGTGTCTCAAATGTGGCTCATTACCAAAACAGTTCCATCTAGAGTGTTTAGTACTTTTTAATATACTTCATCGTACTCTTCACATACGGGTAGATGGAGGGTAGGGTTAGTAGGATGGATCTCCGCAGTGAAGATATGTAGATATGTAGGTTGGTGAACACTAAAGTCAATTACAAAATTGCTTTGTAATAGATACATGTTTTATTTTAAAATCTAGCTTTTTTATATTAAAAAAAAATAAATAAATAAATCCAACCACCAGTTATATTATTATACAGTACACCCAGGTGTTCATCAACATGGCTAACCTTTTAAAAATGTGTACACCTTAATGAATTTATTGAAATGAAACTGGCAAATACAAATGTTATTACCAATAAAGAACTAAAATACAATATACAGTATAGATTTTTAATCAAAGAAAAAGTGCAGCAATGAGAATGTTTGTGTTCAGTGATTTCTGTAAACACATCATTTAAGGCCAAATCTATTTTTGGTTATACATTTATGACTAAATGTTTAACATTTATTCATGGCCAACCCAATTAAGCCTAGAGTACATATAGATAATAATAACGACATAATTTCCCACAAATTTCTCCCACACATGCTCTAAGCCTGCAAATGTTTAAGTGGCCAGTGTGTTAGAGAAATCACCACTTTAAACCAGTTTACCAAGCATCATTCATCCAGACCTTTAGGTGGCGGTAGCGCACTGCCTACTTTGCCTGCCCCAGATAAAAATGAAGAAGAAGACAAGAAGTAGGTTTTACTTTTTCGTGCCAAATTTAAAATAAATTATTATTATTATTATTATTATTATTATTATTTAAAACTAATGTTAGTTAAAACCACAGAGTCTGTGGTAAAAAAAAAAAAAGTTTTTAACTGTGGTATACTTAGCTGCTTAGGCCTGCCAAGTTAACCAGTGTGGTTTGACATATTAAGTTATTTTTACCTTTTTTTAAATAGTAAGTTAATGTTACTGCATGATCAGTTTTTGAAAACCAGTAGTTTTATTATAGAGTGTTCAGTGTTTAGCAGTAGTTACTAGAACATGTAACTTAAGAGACATCAGTTAATTATATTCTATAAATAAAGACCTATTTTTTTCTTTGTGGAAAGTTTATCTTGGTAATTATATACATTTTAGATTAACTTGGTTCTTTTCAGAAGCATGCCCCCTCAGAAACCTTTGAGGAGAACAATAATCTCAACAAAGAAAAAGCAAGAGAATGTCTCGATTAGCACCACATCATCAGTCAGATAAGCAGCAACTGACGAGTTAGCTCAAGCCCAT
This sequence comes from Clarias macrocephalus, assembly GCA_011419295.1. NCBI lineage: Eukaryota > Metazoa > Chordata > Actinopteri > Siluriformes > Clariidae > Clarias > Clarias macrocephalus. The sequence continues at coordinate 24,967 of JAAGKR010000065.1, forward strand.
CTCTCAACCTTTAGAAAGTTGGGAATGGAGTAGCTGAATGCCGTTTAGGTAAATCTCAAATGTTATATGTTGGATCTGATGCTGAGAACGTGCACTCAGCTTCTTTGGCCGACCATGGCGAGGCCTGTTCTGAGAAGAACCTGTCCTCTTAAAGCGCTGGATGGTCTTGGCCATTGTGCTACAGCACAGTTGCAGAGTGTTGGCTATCTTCTTATAAACTAGGCCATCTTTATGTAAAGCAACAATTCATTTTTTCAGGTCTTCTGAGAGTTGTTTGCCATGAGGTGCCATGTTGAACTTTCAGTGGCCAGGTTGAGAGAGTGGAAGAGCTTTTATACCAAATTTAACTCACCTGCTATCTGGTTACACCTGAGACAGTGTAACACTAATGAGTCACATGACAAAGGGGAAGGACAATGACTAATTTTGTTCAATTTGTACATTTTCACTTAAGGGTATACTCACTTTTGTTGCCAGGGGTTCAGCTATTATTAGCTGTATTTTTAGTTATTTTGAGGAAACAATAAATTTACACTGCTATACAAACTTTACACTGACTACTTTTAATTGTGTCAAAGAGTCATTTATGCAGTGTTGTCCTATGAAAAGATATAACTAAATATTTGCAGAGATGTGAGGGGTGTACTCACTTTTGTGACATACTGTATATATACACAATTTTGTCCAAAGTCTGCAACTCCAGGGGTTGCAGACTTTGGACAAAATTGTTGGACATCCACCACTAGAGAAGACTGATGCAGCCAGTGAGAAAGAACTTTTCCTGGCATTGGCCTGTTCTTGTAGCCCTTATATACAGCAAACAACCAATTTTTCTTTAATCTCCTTTTTGACTGATTCTTTTCACTGGAAGATTGTCACATTGCTGTGGACTTTGTGTAACTCCTGTATAAAGCATACTTTGAGTTGAGCAGTGTGACATTTAATATCTTTGTCAGGTTTTCGTGACATTTTGTATCATTTAGTGTCTTGATTTACTAGATTTTGCTGTTATATTGTGTGAATTGTAAATTTATTACGCTGTATGCTATTAATTGAGGATTTTTGATCTGTTCAATAAAACTATAATATTTCTCATTTGTGTGTCATGTATCTCATTTATATTTGACTTTAATCTCATTATGGTCATATACTGTACATGGCTCATTTGCTTCTCATTCAAATGCAGTTCGGTTTCTCATGTACTGTACATCTCAGATTTTCTCAAATGTTTCTCAAGTATGTCTTGGGTTGTGTCTCAGTTATGTCTCTTTGTTTCTCCTTCAAAGCTTTGGGAGAAATAGAAAAGACGAGCTTGTAATGAGAGCTTAATTCAATCTCATGAGACATGAAAAAACTCATTCTACAAAATTTAGAATGGGCAGTGTACAAAATGTCTTCCTTCATTTTTAAAAAATTTCATTTTGCTGACAAACTGTTCATATTTATTGAATTGCATTTTTTTAAAGTAACATACTTTGTACTACCTACATTTTTTATTTAGACCTTCAAAGTACTTGTTACACATCCCAAAGGTTTTTCAAAGGTTTTTTCAAGGATCATGTCAATTCATCATCTGCGGTGACCTTCTCATGCTAAACAATGTAGTTAGCACTGTAGCTAGACATGCATGTTTGGAAATGGATAAGTTGCTGGACTACAGTGTAGCACTTGAAGTTGACCGCCCATGACACTACTTCAACAAAATAATTTAATTTCCCAGAGTTCACTCCTCTCTCCCTAAACTGTGAGAATGTTAGCTAGTTTGAGAAAGCATGCTAGAGCTAATTTGCTAATGTTAGCTGATTGTCGCCTAATTGTTAGCCGTTGCTAATGCCAGATAAGTATTGATTCAGTTGGCTAATATGTTAGACAGCAAGTGAAATTCTAGCTAATCTTAATTATTGGTTTAACATTATAACTAAATTCAGATATTAATCAACAAAATATGTAGCATTAGTTATGTACATTTGAGTTTTTAAGTAAAAGTCAATGTATTAACTTTTTCCTTTTACTTGAATACATTTTATATTTGTGAAGACAATGCAATCAAACATTTTGTGAGGCGATTCCAAACATTTGAACAGCTCTTCTCTACCAGGTGAGTTCTGGTCAATTGAATCTTAGTCCGACGTAAAGACATAATGGAATGCAGAATTTCTCTAATTCAAGTAGACAAGCCTAACGCAGGTAAATTGTGCAGCATTTTCTACCTACTCAGCTTCTGCCAAATCTCTCAACGCAGCAAAACATCCCTTGTTGGTGTTAGCCTTTACCTGCTGAGAACTAAACCAGATGACAGAAATGAATTTTCTCATTTTCTTTCTGCTGACATTGAGTAAGACACCAGCATAAATCAAATGTAATAAGAGCCATTTTCATCTCAATTTCAGTTTCAAGGAGGCAGCCATGAATGTACAAGAAATGTGGTGATCTTTCAAATGCTGAAATAAAAGTTAGGACTTAACCTTTCATTCGCTCTTTACAGGGTACTCTTTAGAACGATTTAGTTTGCAAGACCTCAGGTGACACTGATTTTAAAGTCACTTTTTAAGAATAGCAGTTATTGAAAATGGAAATTTATTACCTACTACGCTTCCCTGCTCACCCCAAAAATGATAAGGCATAAATACAAAGAGGCTAAGGTCAGTGTCACAGTCAACACAATAGAAGTAGCCTGAACAGGATTGGGACCTTTTATATCCTTGCGCAGTCACTCCTATCAGCCCACCCGAGGACACAAAAATAGCAGCCCTCTGGGTAATGACCCAAAACTTTAGCCGCTGTCCTAGCACCGTCATTTATGTGAACTTGTCCAACACAGACAGCCACATCACCTAACTTATATGTCTCGGAGATGACAGCTTCACAAGGATATTTGCTCTGAGTTTCAAAGAGCTGGATTACAGCCAGCTCTCAAATGTCACAAACTTAGAACTCCTGCAGGCTGTGGAAGAAGCGGACTATATGATCTCTGATCCAATAAAAAAAAAAAAGAGAGAAAAGATGAATTACTAGATATTCACTTTTTAGCTGCAGGTGGTATTCGCTTTCAGAGGGTGGATGTTATTTGAAGATACAGCTGCAGTGAAAAGAGCTAGAGAGTAAAAGGAGGCCAGGTATGAAATCAGCTCTTCAGGCAAGGCGGTTCCACAGCATCTACTCTTAACTTTGTCCCTGAAACTGTCTATTCATTTGTCAGATGCACCTGGCCTTAATTTATACTTATATTCATTCATTTTTGTTTCTTTTCAGTACTGTGTGCTTAATCGTTCCAGCTTAAATACTCACTTCTAGTTCTAAACTGCTGCATAATTATGAATCTTTTTTCTGTCCTAACCTTGCCTGCCTACGTGTATTTGACTCCAGAAGAGCCCTAAATAAAGAAAATTTTCACATCCAAACTACTGCCTAGATTTCATAAATGCTCCAATCTTCTGCTTCTAATTGCATTTCAAGTCGAAGTCCTTTTCTCCTGTCAAAGGTAATTACACAGCCTACTGAAACTTATTAACAAGGATTCATTAATCCTACTAATTCTGACTTACCGAGCCTGATTGTGAAGATAAATTTCGTATTTGCAAGTTTAATCCAGGGTGCATGAGTTCAACAGTAAGAGGTATAGCATGTAAATGTTAAAAGGTAAAATTTATTAAAGTTAATCTTTTAATGTTTCATATTCTATAATGAATGGCTCCTGGAAAAAAAGATGTTTCACGAATTAGATGTTAAAAGTATCACATTAATACAAAATAATGACATTAAATAAATATATTTAAGTATTTAAAATGATAATTTTAAAGGTAAATGAAAGATATTTTGGCAGAAAAGAAAGAAAATGCAAATTTTATTTGAAAATATTCATACTAAATCATAATTATCCATTTAATCGACTTAATAAAGTTGAATAATAATCATTTAATACCTGAGCAAATGTTAGGTTTTTACGGTTTTACCTTGCATATATTTACATTTGGAACCAGGAAACTTGGGCATGAGGCGGGGTATACCCTGGACAAGGTGCCAATCAATCACAGAGCACACACATTCACAATGTGGAAATGCCAATTAGCCCAATCTGCATATCTTTGGACTGTGGGAGTACGCAGAGGAAACCCACCAAGCATGGGGAGAACATACAAACTCAATGCACACAGAGCCGGGAATCGAACTTGGCTGGGGATCGAACCAGGACCCTGGAGGTGCAAGGCAACAGTGCTAACCACTAAGCCACCATGCAGTTTAGCTATCAGTTTATGAAATGCAATTAATATGCCTAATCAAATATTAAATATTATAATTCACACAAAGTAAACTTTGCACAAGGATATAAAAATAGGCCACTTTATAAGTCCATAAATATAATGCTGAGTAAGTGCTATTTTCCAAGCCTGACAATTAAACCAAACACTCATCCAAATGCTGACTTAGAATTTGTACACTCAAACTAGACAACTATTATGCAAAAACATAAGCAGCTGAAATCATGGTCTGTGCATATCAATGGGGAATCTGAGTGTGTGTGATTTAAATTTGATCTCAAAAAGTCTCGCAAAATTAGGATGGCAGGACCATTTACGTGTTGATTTGTCTAGCTGGGATCCATGATAGTGGCTTTATGTCCTTCTGACATATACTGTCCGGTCAAAAATGTTTTCCATCTGCTTTGGAAGGATGAAATTTTTGGCCTGCATCAACCAAAGAAAACATTAAAATTACAGGAATAGAGTTAAGCATTGTTCAACACATAATAAAACATGGAAGGATAGTACTCAGGTCCAGGGGTTGTTTCAGTTGGTCAGGTCTAGACTCATAAATGTTACAGGGCAATAAAATTAAGTCAACTGGCTACCTCAAATGTACTGAATAACCAGGTTATCCAATCATCTATCACACAATCCAAATTGTGGAAACAGGGAGCATGAGGAATTATTTTCACACATGAATTGACCACCACATTGTGTGCCATAATAAAAGCTTAAGCCAAACAAAAAAATATATATTTTTTCATGTTCTCCTCATGCTTGTTGGGTTTCCTCCAGGTTTTCTAGTTTTCTCCCACAGTCAAAAGATATGCAGATTAGTTTACAAATTGCCTGTAGTGTGTGAGTGAGTATGTGCATGTTTGCGCCCTGCCATGGATTGGTGCCCTATCCAGTGTGAACCCAGCCTAGTGGCTCAGGTCCCCTGGGATAGGCTTCAGGCCTATCAAATATGCAGAATGAGAGTGAGTCAGTGAGTATTACCTGGCCTAGTTTTATTTTTCAGCCCTTTCAAGGGACAGGAGGGAGTTATATTCTGTTTATCAATGTTAGTGCCAACATACCATGACAATTCTTTTAAATACTGTAATAGCTATGTGGAATGCTCCTTTTTCATTTATTTATTTTTCAGTTTTTTTTTTTTACCTTTTACTTATTGCCATATTGTTCCATGATTTCTTTTATGGTTTATCATTTACATTTAGCAAGGTTTTTTTCTCATCAGTCTGCAAACCAATCATACTGTAACCGCGCACAACCCACCAGCTGAGAACCACGGCTGTAGTTTATTATTTATGAATGCTTTTCGATGAGTTGTTTATCGGGAAATATGCATGACGGGTGTTGTGAAAGTGCTCTTCCTCTATTATCAATATGTCTTTTAAACATTTCAGCATATTACATGCATATCTTTTAAATGTAATATCATGGGGACAAAAATGGCCCCAAAATCATGGAATGCATGAACATGCCACAGCTCTGGAAAACTGGTTTGTAGCAGAAATATCTATTTTACAAAACAAAATAATGGAAGCAGAACAATTGGCTCAGGAGTACAACTGTAGATGCTGTGCCTCAGTAGCTTTAGCTAACTCAACACTAAACTGCCTGGGCTGTCATTTGATATGGGAACAAAGTCAGTTATAACTGATATAAAAAAGCTTCTTCAACAAATTTGGACTCAGCAAAGTGACCTGGAAACAAGGGCTCTTTTTTTTTACTTAATAAACTGCCCAATTTGTACTGGTTGTGGAAAGAAAAGACTGAGTGCAGTTGCTGAAGCCAAAAACACAAGCACAGGCAATTTAACTAACTGCTCAGGAAGCAGCTTTTTTGAATAAAGCCCCATAGGCTTTCCAAAGACAACACTGATGCTGATGGCTGAGAACAGTTTATCTTATTAGAAGGAGGAAATTGCTACAGGACCTAGTTCTATTTTTTCCACAGGCATTTTCTGTAATATTGAGATAAGGTTGGACCGGGAGCAGAATTAAGACTTCAGGTTCCTTTGAGCATTCCTTGGGCAATAGTACCCTATACAATATGTGAGGGTCTGTTACCATTAGCAGCACCTTACACTTGTTCCTTAGCAGAAACCCATAGCAACAACCTGCTATCTGCTTCCTAGAATAGCTTCATCTGGAAGCCTAAAAGCTCAGCTCTCCATGGGGTACTTGTCTTTAAATATGTTTTTCAGGTATTTCAGTGATGCAGTGTCAAGTGCCCTTGGAAATACAAGGAGCAATATAGGATATGACGGCTAAAGGAAATAAATGAATCCCTACAGATATCTAGTAAATGGAGACTAGTAATAGGAATTCTGTTTCTTTTCAGCGAGACAGATCATTTGTCAATGCACTCGACTCTTTCGGCTCCAATACAGCTCACTACTATTTGTATTCTAAACTGGATATCTTAACCAGTGACTGTTTTTATTGCCCTAGCTTTGATTGATTAAGCAAATATTGCACTTTTAAAAACCTATTAAAATAGCTGTAATTTCAGCAAGGTAATACAGATGTGAAACAGTAATCATAACATTATTGTGCTTCGTTGTTGCCGTGTCTGTGCATCATTAAGTAGATGCATTTCAATTTATCCTGATAATTGAACATGGCATAGAAGGAAGTGAAGGTTAAAGGTCTAGTGCATTCAACACACACTCACACATCCAAACAACATTTGGACATTAACATGCTTTCTTCTTTTGCTCTATCCACCTTAGAATTAAGAAACCTATTATACTGTATGAGGTTTCAGTCCTTTCAGGCTTGTTTGATAGACATCATGCTCCAGGTTCAAAGCAGTTGAAACTGAGTAGGGTTCAGACTGTTCTCCATCACATGCTAAAAAAATAAAAACTTAGTTAAAGCATCTTTGGAAGCAGTAACAACTTCAAGTCTGCATGTGAATGATGCTACAAGCTTTGCACGCCCTTATGTTTTTTATTTTTATTTTTATTTATTTTTGGCCGTTTCTTCCTTTATCCTTGTCAGAATTTTTGGACCTTAACCAGGTGGGATTGGCAGCATTGGTGCACAGCCATTTTCAGGTCTCTCCAGAGATGATCTATTGGTTTCAGATCCAGACTATGACTGGGCTACTCCAGGATTTTCTCTGTGAAAATCCTGGTTTTCACATTTTGGTTTTCTGGGTGCTTGGGGTTACTCATCAGAAGGTTGGAGGTTCAAGCCCCAGCACCACCAAGCAGCCACTGTTGAGCCGGTGAGCAAGGCCCTCAACCCTAAATGCCTCAGGGCCACTGTATCCTGCTTGATTTTGTGCACTGACTTCAGATTACTAACTGGGATATGTGAAATACATAATTTCACTGTAACCTACTTGTGACAAATAATTGAACCTAAATCCTAAACAACAAAGGTTGTGATCCTGAGCCCGTAGAAAGTTTTCACTCCGTACAGCTCTTTATTTGTTCCGCACCTATTTTTCCTTCTATACTGACTAGCCTACCAGTTGAAGTTGCAGAAAAATATCCCCACAGTATGTTGCTGCCAACACTGTGCTTTACTGTAGGGATGGTTTTAATGAGGTGATTTTCAGTTTCTGATGTCGTCCACACATGACATGTGGAATTGTGTCATCAGAAAAGGAGATTCTACTTCACAGGGTCAGAGAGTCCTTCAGGGGCTTCCAGCAGACTTTTACTGTATGTGCCTTTTAGTGAGGAATGACTTCTGTTTGGCCGCTCTACCATATACAGTAGACCTGATTGTTGGAGTGCTGCATAGATGGTTGGCCTTATGTTAGCTCTCTGATCTCTACAAGCGAACTCTGGATCTCATTTATAGTGACCGTTGGATTCTTGGTTACCTGTCTACCAAGGCTCCCCAATTGATTGATTTGGGTGGGTGGCAAGTTCTGGGATTTCTATCGGTTGTTCCAAATCTCTTCCATTTGAGATTAATTGAGGTTACTTTAGTCTTTCACTCTCACTGTCACTCATCGTCTATACTGCTTTATAGTGTATACAGGGTCGCGGGGGGTCCAAGAGCCTATCCGAGGAGAATCACTATTTGCAATTTGGGAATGCCAATTAGCCTAATCTCCATGCACACAGACCCAAGGTGGGAAATAGACCCAGAGGTGCGAGGTGAGGAGGTGCTTACAGGCAGCTACCATTTTGCCTCTGTGTTCTTTCAATGCTGTACACAGATCCTTCCTGATCTGTGTCTTGACACAATCGTGTCTCGCAGGTCTACTGATAATTCTCTCAAACTCATGGCTTTGTTTTCACTCTGACATCCACTATCCACTGTAAAACCTTGAATCGACAGGTGCAAGACTTTCCTTATTATGTTTAATGAATTAGTCACAAATAGACAATCAATCCTCAACCAAGTTGTAGAAGCATCCCAAAGACAATTGATAGGTGTAGGATGCACCATAGGTGTAGGATGCAGGGTCATTACAAAGGTTCTGAATGCGTATGTACAATTACTGGGATAATTAACAAAACACTCCAAATACCTGTTTTACGTTACTTCATTGTGGAGTTTTATGTGTTGAACGATGAGGGACATAAATGAGTGATTTGTTACATTTCAGATTTCAGAACATTTTAATCACTGATTGATATACAGCTTGTATATATTATGTAACATTTATGAAAGGAACCCCCACTGTCAGTACAAGTGATAAGAGGAAGTAAATTGTCATTAAACCATTTTCCTTTTATAATTTCCTTTTTTATCCCTCACATCATTTATAATCATTTATGATGCTGTGCTTGCATACGAGTCACTTTTTTTCATGTTGCTAACTGCATTTAATCTATTATTTAAATCTGGTCCTGTTAAAAAGACCAGAATTAATAGTTTGGCCCACTCTAGGAAGAGTCCTGATGGTTCCTAACTTTTTTTCATTTATGGATGATGGAGGCCATTATGTTCATCTGGACCTTCAATACTGCAGAATTTTCTGCTTCCTTCCCCAGATCTGTACCTACAATAATGTCCCGGTGGTCTACAGACAATCCCCATGGCTTCATGACATTCCCTGGTAACTGTGGGACCTTATATAGACCTGTGTGTGCCTTTCAAAATCATTTCCAATCAACTGAATTTACTACAGGTGGACGCCAATCAAGTTGTAGAAACATCTCAGAGTTGATCAGTGGAAAGAGGATGCACCTGAGATCAATTTTGAATGTCCTGGCAAAGGCTATGACAAAGGTACATGTCATTTTTTTGTTTGTTTTTTATTTGTAATAAATTTGCAAAGATTTCTTGCTTTTCTTTCACTGTGTCATTATGGGATATTGTTTGTAGAGTTTTGTAGAAAATAATGAATTTAATCCATTTTGGAATAAGGCCATAACACAGCAAAATGTGGAAAAAGTGAAGCGCTGTGACTACTTTCCAGATGCACTGTACATAGATGAGATGGCATTAATAACCTGTGCATCAGGAGCTGTCTTACTGAGAGTGACACTTGTTTTCTTCTTTTGCAAATGTAAAATATCACACCATTTCAAACCATACATCCCCTTCCCCTGAACTCCCGCTTGTCTCTCACCTGTCTCCTATCTGTCAGCAACACAGCACCATTCGCAGACTAGCCTGATCTCCGGATCCCTTTAAAGCTCAGAGTACCAGGTTTCTATTACCACTTCGAGCAGGGACGCAACAAACTAATCTCCAAATCTCCAAGCAAACTTCACAAACGCTGGTCTCACACAATAATGTAGAGATGTATCAAGTCTATTTCTTCCAGCGTAAATGGCTGTGCTCATGTGTTTACTTTACACTCTATATACTGATATATGTTCTGTGCAGTAAAAGATTTCTCTAATCAAAATGTTGACAGCTCTGTATCTCCACATTTTGGTCTAATCACTGTTAATGAGCCAGTGTTGTTCAGAATGTCAACTGGGGTCTGATGATTGAGAGAAAACAGAAGAGAATTACTTGAAGCTGGAGAGTTAAGCTATAATCTACACGGATTGTATAATGTACAGATAGAGACAGCAACAAGACTTGAGGTCATTCATAAAAAGGACTTCAATTGTTTGAATTCAATTTGCAATTATTATGTTTCCTTTGTATGACTTTCTAAAGTTCATTCTGACAATGCACTCTCAGGGATATAAAAAAAAAAAAAAGCTTTTACTCTATATTGTACCATTTCTTTTTGCTGTGGTGCTATCATAAAGCATAGAAATTTTTAACTTTTTAACACCACAGAGAATTCTCTTCTTACTTTCTTTACACGCTTGCCCCTCATTCTTCAGCACCATTAATACTGTAGCTTTTATGTTTCAAAATGAAGGCTATCAGAACCGCTCAATTGACCCCCAGCCATAAATCAAATATTAAACTCAACTCTGCATTAGACAAGACTGTATCTAACAGTGTGTTCTAAGGAATGAAATAAAATAAACTTCTTCACATACTGCCTGGCCAAAAACTCACCACCTGGATTTAACTAAGCTAAGAGTCAAGAGACTTCCATTGCATGAACTCGCAACCCTCTCATTTTATCCGGGCTTGGGACTGGCTGTGGAGTGCCCGAGGTTTGGGCACTGGCTCGGAATCGAACCCGGGCCTTCCGCATGGCAGATGAAAAACCTACCACTGAGCCACCAGTGCCCCGAGTCCTATATACTGTACAGTATGTTTATAATATATATATATATATATATACATCCAAGCAGAAAGGACTAAAATAACAACAGTTCAATTGTGTTTAATTGTGAAAGTAAGAGCATTTTCACATGTACAGTGAGAGAAAAACTTCAAAGGATTGGGATTAAACAGCTGTGTATTCCTAAGCGTACCACATCAGTGAGAGTAATCAGCAAAAAAGGCTTCAGTTTGCTAGCAAGCAAAAAAGAATGGATTGTGGAGCATTGGATAAAGGTCATGTGGTCTGATGAGTTCAGATTTTCCCTGTTGCAGAATGATGGGTGCATCATGCCTGTGTTACAAGCATGCGGGTGCAGCGATCTGATGATCTGGATTTGCTTCTGTAGTTCAGCATCATTATAGTATATAATATAGTATTTTCTAAAAATGAGGTCAATTGAATATACCTACCTGAATATAGTGAATGATGATGTTTTGTCATCAATGTATTTTTCTTCCCTAATGGCGTGGGCATATTGCAAAATGATGACGCCAGGATTCATCAGCCTCAAATTGTCCAGGAATCATTATGAACCATTTTCACACATGGATTGGCTGACCTTAACTCCATTGAGAATCTTTGGAATGTGTTGGAGAAGACTTTACACAGCGAGGTGACTTGTCCATCAACAATATAATGAGAGAAATGAAGGTGAGTCTGGACTGAAATAAATGTTGAGACATTGCATAAGCATATCAAAATGATGCCACAGCCATAATCAAAGCAGAAGAATGAAATATTAGTGTGTGCGACTTTTTGGCTGGGCAGTGTATATCATGAATGTTGTGTTCTAATCAGCACACAATCATAGATGGGCTCTTGAGTTTGGACAAGTATTCTGTTTTCTCAAATCAAACCTAATCATTCAATTGCTTATAAATTGCAAGGCAGTATGGAAGTTGCCTTTGCAGGCAATTACACTGATCTGCCATAACATTAAAACCCAAATCATTATGCCCAATATTGTGAAGGTTCCTCTTTTGCCACCAAAACAGCTCTGGTCCCTTGACTCTGAAGGTTGTTCTATGGTATCTGGACAGGGACAATGCTTCCACACAAAGCACTGTCAAATAACATTATGTCAAAAATTTCACCACAGAAAGTAAATAGTGTCTTATTTTGAGAAATTTCCCATTTTGTAAGAACACCTAAAGGTGTAGTAAAGAAGATGAAGTAGTTTTAATCAACTCCCACAATCCTCTGCTACTGGCTGCTGTCCAAAAAAAAGCACAGTGTACAGGGCGAACTTGCCATTGAATCATTGGATTATTAAATAATTATTGTTATATCTTGAATGGTCAATGCCCGCAGGAACGTCTAAGGAAATATCAGAAACAATAGTTTTACATAAACAATAACACATTTTGCACATTTTTATTTTGCTTGTCTTTTTTAAGTTGGTTGACATCTGCTTTTATTTCCTTTTTAATTGGCCTAAAGCTGACCTTTTTTAAGTGACTTTTCAACACTGACTTATTTTTCTTACATTGATTTTTTTTTTTTTGTCTTTTTTCTTTTTCTATTTGAGTATAAGCATAACAGGGTGTGCAGTTAGAGGACAATAATCTATGGTGCTGTGTGATACAAAGTGTATTGCATTTTTTTTCCTGTAGATATAAAACCCTAACATTTATTTCAAACAGGAATTTGTCATTGATTTTTCTACTTATTAAATAATGACACATCGTGACAACTCTTGGTTTAGAAGCCAGATAACTACCTGCTTGTGGGCAATTTCATGCAGTGGTCAACTTTACCATGGAAAAGGGGAAGCATAATTCATTGGCTTTTTACCAAGCCATACTGGGCTGCAGTAGCAGAAGACCATATTTGGTGCTATGCCTTACATAACAGGAAACTAAGGCTATGATTTGAGGTCACCAAAATTGGACAATAGAAGGTTGGAAAAATGTTGACTGGTCTGATGAGTCATTCTGCTGCGACATTCAGATGTTAGACTCTGAATTTGGTATAAACAGCATGAAAGCATGGATCTACTGTATCCTGCCTTGTATCAGCTGGTCAGGCTGGTGGTGGTGTAATGATGGGGGGATGCTTTCTTGACACACTTCGGGGCCCCTTACCAAACGAACATCATTTAAATGTCACAGCCTATCACAGGATTGTTGCTGACCTTGTCCATCCCTTTATGACCACAAAATAACACACCATATTGCAAACCTAAAATCATCTCAGACTGGTTCTTGAATATAACAATGAGTTCACAGATGGCCTCCACAAACCCCAGATCTCAATCTAATAGAGCACCTTTGGGATGTGGTGGAACAAGAGATTCACATCATGGATGTGCAGCCAACAAATCTGCAGCAACTTCACAACGCTGACATGTCAATATTGACCAAACTTCCTAAGGATTGTTTCAGAACCTTGTTTAATTTATGCCATGAAAAAATCTCTTCTGGTGGCAAAAGGGAATCCAAACCAGTACTAGGCAAAGTGTACCTAATGATGTGGCTAGTGAGTGTATTTTTAAGATGTAAATGATTATATGAATTTTGAGGACTAAAGAGATTGCATTTAAAGTTATGCAAATTAATTCACTGACACTACGCCTGTCCTTGCTCTGAGGCTTTTTGTTTACCAGTATGAGTCCAAATGTCAGATCCATAACACTGAAACTGCCCTTGTATTTTTTTTCTAGCATCTGACACTACATCAGTGTTCTCTAATGCCTTTTTTGTAGGCTTTCCCTCCTTTAACTGTAAACTAATTTCCACAAACACCTTTTAATATGGTTAGGTTTGCTTTTTTTGCTTATATATATAATATATAATTGTATATACGGTGTATATATATATAATATATATGACACATGAATGTAAATCCAGATCTATGAAGACACTTTAATTTATGTAAAGCAGTCTTCATATGATTTGAACTGGTTGTATTTTTATGTGTTTGTTGAAATTATTAAAGGGAATTATGATCTGTTCATGATTGCTGTTCCTGGTGGTGTTTTTACATTTTTCTTGCTGTAAGATGATTTTTTTATTTATGCCCATGATTTCACCCTGTCTGCCAAGTAGATATCTTTGCACTAACTCTGACTCTGAATCTTCAGAGTCATACACCAGTAGAGAATGCATGTTGCAATATACAGTACAAGTTCATCTGATGTGTGCTGATAACACTGTAAACAGCAAAATCCCTAGTCTTGAATTACCACTTTAACACTTTCAGAGTACATTCGTGACCATTAGGTCATATATAAACACTTGGGCTGTTAAATCAACACTGGGAATTTTGCAGTGATGAATGTCCATGAAAATTGGATCGCCTAATTTGTGTGCGTGATGTGCGTGCTGATGACATGAGTGAGATGTTAATACAGTCCAGGTTCTTGTTGATGCAGCTAGATCTGTGTGTGTGTGTGTGTGTGTGTGTGTGTGTGTGTGTGTGTGTGTGTGTGTGTGTGTGTGTGTGTGTGTGTGTGTGTGTGTGTGTGTGTGTGTGTGTGTGTGTGTGTGTGTGTGTGTGTGTGTGTGTGTGTGTGTGTGTGTGTGTGTGAATACTGGTATAACTAATTATTCCTGATTTGGAGTCCCATTCTGAGCCCTAATCACTGATGAAAGGTAGCTTCTCTTGAAACTCTCCATATTGGCTCCTTAGCATTTTGCTGAACTGATTCTCACCTGATGGAAAGGACATGTTGTGGTTTGGGTCACTAGAGGCTTTGATTGTTCTCCAAGCACTCTTTTTGCATCACAGAATGGAGGTCCTGTAGGTCTCGCAGATGGCCACCAGTGGCATGCTTATCTGATCACAACCCCCTTTTCAGAGTTTTACCATCCAGATAACCAGTGTTTCTGTATCACACATTGACGGTACCTGTCAGCATGCTTTCAGTGGTGTTTCTGTAGAACAAAGTGGGGAGACTAAAGGACAATCTGAAATTCTTCAGGCTGAAAAAGTGGCATTGCAGTCGCTGTTTGGGCTTCTTCGCAAATATCTCAGTGTATGCACAGTTAGTTAAAAGAGGAGTCAAAAATACTGGAGAAAAATTCTATTTTTTTAACTAAAAAAAAATACCCCACCACTCAGTGTTCCTTCAGAAACTCTGCGGTCTAGACTCACGGATGTGCATTCCTCAGGGATTCACACCTGTGCTAGCTGACTGTTAGAGTTTTTTTATATATATAAATGTGTTTACTCCTCTCTCTTCCTCTTGGATCTGATATTAACATGTTAAATCCTCCATGCAACCACCTTCCTGTCTCCTGCTGGATTTAACATCCCACATTCTCTCAGGCTCTCCCACATTCTCATTCTCATTTTATCACCCCCTCCCCCACCCCCCTTCCTCCGGAGATAAAATTTCCTGATTTGTTTCTGGAAAGACATCTACGGTATACAACTTCCACTATTTGTTCTGCAGGATTTCACCAGGTCATGCTACAATAGTTTATGTTCTTTGAAGTGACAGCATGGCATAAGGCATTTAGCCAAACATATTTAAAAAAAATCTCTTCTGCTGTTAATAAATAGATACCTTTCTGATGCACAAGATATTTGATTGTGGCTCATGTTATCAAACTTTTCAAAGCACAGTGGACATACAGTACAAGGACTCATTCATTCATCCCTTCATTTATTCATTGATCTTCTATTATCCTTTACATGGTCGCTGGGTCCTGGAGCCTGTCCCGAGAGACTTTGTGCACGAGGCGAGGTACATCCTGCACAGGATGCCAATTCATCACAGGGCCAACACACACACACACACACACACACACACACACACACACACACACACACTGTCTATACTGCGTTATTCTGTATCCCGGGGGGCCTGGAGCCTATATCAGGAGACTTAGGGTACGAGTCAGGGTACACCCTGGATGAGGTATATAGACACATATACACACTAACACATTGATTCACACTCTACACACAATTTGTGCATGCAAATGAACCTAATCTGCATATATTTGGACTGTTAGAGGATACCCGGAGGAAACCCAGTAATCACAGGAAGAACATGCAAACTCCAAGTACAGGAATCAAACCCCTCGACCCTGGAGGTGCGAGGCCACATTGCTAACCACTGTGCCACTGTGCTTATTTACCCGCTTATTCATTGTTCAAAGTTTCAAACTTTACATTGACCAAAAGAAAAATATGTCAGAATGCAGAGTGTCTGTACATGGAGGAAAAGTTAGCTTCAATAAGGGAAAGCAAAATCATATCTGACACCAACAACAAAATACTGCAGCAGTTTGATCAGACTGTAAAGTTGTGAGCAGGTGAAAATTTTGTCCTAGAAATTGGCATACTTGAAGTGGAAAAATGGGTAAGAATAAGGATTTGAGCCATTTTGACAAGGGCCAAATTGTGATGGCTTAACGCCTGGGTGAGAGCAACTGCAGCTCCTGTGGGATATTCCCAGGTTGCAGTGATTGGACCACCAAATGTGGTCCAGAAGAAGGAAAAGCGGTGAAGCGGTGACTGAGTCATGGAAATGGAGAATTTTTTTTTATGTGGATTAACTTTGTGATATGATAAGCAGCTTTCACACACAATGATGACAATGTCAGGGATTTTGGATGAAGTGCATCCCAGAGCACAATTTTCAAAAGGACCAGGGAACAGTTCTCTGGAAACAGCTCTGTCACTTCACCAAATATACAAAAGTCTCAGAGCAAATAGTTTCATGATGCATCACACAGCTGTAATTTCTGCTGGTTTTGTAAAGGATTAAATTCTTTTCTTTCTTAGGGCCAGTTTCACTACTGTGTTGTTCTAACTCGGTCAAAAAATAAGAACATAAGTCATTGAATTTATATAAAACATTACAGACTTATCGACTGTTTTTAAACAAGTTTCCACACTGTCCTCCAGCTTATGCTTCTCCAGGGCTTTCATATTGAACTGGAACTCATCATCTGTGTGAGAGATTCATTGAATCTTACAAACATTGACACATACTGTAGTAAAGTGTGCTGTTTGTGAGATACTTCTTAATGTGAAATATCTTAACGCTTCACATAACTTATAAAATATTAAGTTAACATATAGTCTGTGATGCTGGGCTGGCACCCTCAAGAACACATCTGGATTTGTTGTAATCAGTGCCTTTGCGATAATAGCTGTTGGTGGTTTTGACTTATCTGATGCTCTGAGACAATGTAATTCCATAAAACATTATTCTAAATTATACTTTGAATCAAAAGACTTTTTTAAACCTCACACATAAAGGCCTTCTTATAATTAGGACCTGAATGATGTCATCTTGCGTTCTCAACCTAACAAGTATCTAATCAGCGTTAACTGCTTTCATTCATTTCCTCAGTTAAGGTGAATATAAAAAAGTAAAGCTTAACATTTCAGCTTAACAAATTTGCACTTGGGTTGCTCATCCTAAGCTAAGCAGACACTTCCTAAGGGTTTCCTTTTTTGGCCAGGGGTAACATCATATGATGCATTTTATTATTGATTTATTTGGAGCAAAAGACTGTAAAGTTGCAAAACATGGCATGTCATTGTGCTAGAATACCTCGTCCTTGTCTAAGATTGTTAGTCATGCAAGCTGTCACGAGACATTCAGAAGGTGCTGATGAAATTCTTCTACTTGTTTTCTCCTACATTTCTACCACTTCTGCTACTGACAATATAAGAAAGTAAGTAAGAAAAATGAATTCTATTGGATACATGAATCACTACTTGTCCTGGTGCTCTGTAATCTCCTCAGCGAGGTACCTGATGTTTCCTCTCACACATACTGTAAGAAAAGTGACCTATAAACATTCATGAAGAGCATACCATACATTTAGGGTACTGAAAACCATTAACATTTAGTTGATCTTCTCATGGATTTTTACTTTTGGCCCTGGAGAGAACCGTGGGCAGAATGATGGCTTGTAGCTTCTGGTGCTCCTGTCTTCTGTATCTTCTGTAATTATATGCAAACTGATAATTACCACAGTAACACTCCCCAGCCCACAACCCACAGCAGCCAAAGTATCCACTGCCAAAGTCCTGGTGCCTGACACTACAGCACATGCCCAGAGGTCCTGCGGAACATGCCCTGAGGGTCCGGAGCACAAGGGGAGCACACTCAATACTAGGCATGTTTTACATTGTAATGATATGGCTGATTGGTGTAAGACCTTAATCATTTCTGTGCAGGTTCCTAAGACATCCTCTAAATGTGCTTTCTTATATTTTTTTATCATTATGTAATGCTGTAACTGTGTACACATTTTGAAACAGCACCTAATAAATCGATGAAATCAACAACGACATAAAAAAAATAGAACTAATAAGTAATAGTGTGCCTTAATACAAGTTAAAATCTGTTCTTAGGCAAAAAAAAAAAAAAAAAAGCTATGTCTGATTGTAAACATACATCTATCGATCTACAGTATCTATCTATCCAGACAGCTCTTTGACAGCTACTATACATCACATTTAATCATCGCTGCAGATCATTTTAAACACTTCAAGAGAACAAGGCAAGGATTCCTCATCCAAGATAGTGAAGTATAAATTCTGCTTATTTTTGCATATATCGTAAATATATGATTGGTGTGAAAGATAAAAAAAAATAAAGCATTTACTACGCATATAATTATACAATTAAACATACATTTAAAAAAATCTGTTTAGTGAGGCAGCTGTTCAAAAATAAGAACTAAAACAATGTAAACAGAGTGCGCCCAATATAGAGCTTTGATACACAAAATACCATTATCTTAATAATTAAGTCTTTAAATGTTTCTTTATGTGCTACTAGTGTTTCCCATTGTATGAGATTCCAATCCACTACTACTACTACTACTACTAATAATAATAATAATAATAATAATAATAATAATAATGTACAAATTGGTGCCCCATTGTTAATATTTTAACTGTCAAGCACCTGAACATTAAGATTAACATTAATACTACATATAGATGCACACACTTTGTTTTTGTTTTGTTTTTTGTAAAGTGTTTTAAGACTTTACGTATCTGATTTACAGTTGAGTAGTAAAATGGTTCGTTAGAATCATACAGTGGCTCCAAACAGTATGTGGAAACTTGTGCAGACTGCCAGCCCAAATCTGATTTTTTGCATAGCCAGATTAGAATCTAGAATTGAATCAGATTTTTATATGTAGTCTGAACAGAAAAGGAACCACATTGATTCTAATTTTTGCTAATATGATTTGAACTAAAAATAGAGGTTGATTGAAATCAGGTTCAAATCGGATTTCTAAAGATGTGTCTCAAGCTGGATACTCTACCCTCTCAAAATGGATTTCATACATTATGTCGCTTGCAACACAACACAGTGGTTCAAGTCACATGTTGTAGATATAAATCTAAAAACCAGCAGGGGGACAATGGAAGAAATGGAGATGGAAATAAACAGTCTGAACAGAGATCAATCTGATATGATTTCTTTCAAATTGCAGTCTGGACAGTCAGTCCTAAAGATCAGATTTGTGAAACAAATTGGAGTTGCCTGCAATCTGAACAAATATGATACCACGTGGCATCTATTGTAAAGATACCACAGCCACACTTTTTAAGCAAAAACTGTCCCAAAATTGATTTGTTATGTTTTTATTATTTTGATAATGACCCTCTAAAAAGGGGTGATTATTCTAGGGATGTTCAAGTGAAACTGGGACTGGGAAACTGGGAATTTACAGAAGATTTTAAGCATAGTATGGTGATAAGACTCTGGCCTGCAATAATTGTAATTAAAGAATGTAAATGTATTAAAGAACACTTAACATCTATGAATGATGATCCCAGGCAAGGTGTGTGGCAGCTCACTACATACATGTCCGTGAACATTCATAGAGTGTAAACCTGATCCTTGAAAACTGACGTTACCAACTTGCAGAAGAGACACATCTGTCTGCATGAATTGTACACACAATCATTCATGAACACCACTTGCACGTTATAGGATCTAAGCTGGGAGTTATTGCTACAATTCCTGGACAGTCCTGACCTTGCTTCAAGCCATTTTCACATGTTTGGGCCATTAAAATAGTTCCTGGGAGGTCAGTGTTTCAGGCATTTTGCAGTCAGTGTGATCATGACTCCAGCATACTGAGAAGATTTTCTCCCTTGATGGTATCCAAGCACTAGAGAAACAACAGGATAACTGCAATAGTGTAGCAGGGGATTGTATAGTGAAATAAAGGGAGCTTTTTTTCCCTCATAACTGTGGAATCAGATCGGATGTAAAACCAAATCTGTCGCTGTTTAAAATCTGTCAATGTTTCTGTAGTTTTTTACGATACTGAACAGCTGTTGTGCGTGGAAATACCACATACGAGGTCGAAGAAGCTGGAAGACAGTTTCATTCAGATATGCAAGAACAACAAGAAGAAATTCCTGGTTATCAGATCTACACCTCACTGGACATATGATCACTGAACCACCAACAATGGACTACCAAATGTATTGACCATTTTATCTTAGATAGCATCATCATAAAATAAGCGTTAATTAACACAATAGATTTCAATACAATACTGTATACACAATGTGTTACAATCGTTAATTTGTATTAGATGTAAGGGGTTAAATTGGGACATAATTATTATGATTTTGTTGCCATTATTAAGCTTCTCATGGCATTCAGTTAGAATTTATTATATTTAGTGTTAAATCATTTTTTCCTTAAACCAATGAATTTTTTTATTCCACTGGTATTATGTTTTATCATACACGTTAACTGGCCAAAAGTTGATGGCAAGTACAGAAACTGAACGATTTAATAACAGAATGTAAAATATTCTGATGATCTACTTAAAAAATCTTTCAGTTTTACTAAATGACAGTCTAACATTAAATCACACCTGATGAGATAGCTGTAAATACAAGTATTATCATTTAGTAATTCTGCCAGTGTACTGTCCTCCAAATAGCTTGATAAAAATCAGTAATATCCAATGCCTGAAGTTTCTCAACACTCACTGTTATCTGGTCTCTCGTCATGTGTTCTGAGGCAGGCCTGATTGCGAGACAAAATTGTAAATATTTTGATTCTGGATCACATAACTGCAAGAGGTCTACTGTATATAAGACATGTGGGATTATTCAGAACAACATGTGAGATACCACAGGCAGTAGACCAGTGGCCTAACTTGACAGAAAACCCCTGGTGGTATCCTTATCTTTTCTGACTAAAAGCACTGAAGGGAGTTTGTGTGTGTGTGTGTGTGTGTGTGTGTGTGTGTGTGTGTGTGTGTGTGTGTGTGTGTGTGTGTGTGTGTGTGTGTGTGTGTGTGTGTGTCACCATCTACTTTAATAGGAACACCTGTACACCTTTCCATATACACTTTTATCCAACCAACCATGTAAATTTGTCACAATACATACATTTATTGAATGGCTCAGTGGCAGCAAGCGGAATGGCAAAGCGGCACAGTGGCACAGTGGTGTAGTGGTTAGCATTGTCACGTTGGACCTCCGGGGTCCGGGTTTGATTCCCGGTCAGGATCGATTCCCGTCTCTGTGTGCATGGAGTTTGCATGTCCTCCCCGTGCTTGGTGGGTTTCCTCTGGCTGCTCTGGTTTCCTCCCACAATCCAAAGACCTGCATATTAGGTTAGTTGGTGTTCCCAAATTGCTCGTAGTGTGTGTATGTATGTGTTTGTGCCCTGCTATGGATTGGCACCCTGTCCTAAGTCTCCTGATCTTATAGGCTCCAGGCCCCCTGTGACCCTGAATACAGGATTAAACGGTATAGAGTGAGTGAGGTCAAGAGCATCAGTTAATGTTGACACCAAACTTCAGAATGAAGAGAAATATAACGGCTCTGATCTGAGATGCTGTAAATTGTTGA
>JAAGKR010000065.1:46702-115846 GCA_011419295.1 Clarias macrocephalus
TGTGTGTGTGTGTGTGTGTGTGTGTGTGTGTGTGTGTGTGTGTGTGTGTGTGTGTGTGTGTGTGTGTGTGTGTGTGTGTGTGTGTGTGTGTCACCATCCACTTTAATAGGAACACCTGTACACCTTTCCATATAAACTTTTATCCAACCTGGCTCTGGTTTCCTCCCACAATCCAAAGACCTGCATATTAGGTTAGTTGGTGTTCCCAAATTGCTCGTAGTGTGTGTATGTATGTGTTTGTGCCCTGCTATGGATTGGCACCCTGTCCTAAGTCTCCTGATCTTATAGGCTCCAGGCCCCCTGTGACCCTGAATACAGGATTAAACGGTATAGAGTGAGTGAGGTCAAGAGCATCAGTTAATGTTGACACCAAACTTCAGAATGAAGAGAAATATAACGGCTCTGATCTGAGATGCTGTAAATTGTTGATTTTTGAAGCTGGTAACTCTAAAATAACTTCTCCCCTGCAGAAGATGTAAGTTTTGGTCTTGCTTTCCTGGGATGGTTTTCATGGGAGCCAGTTTCATTGGCGCAAGCTTGATGGGTTTTGCAATACTGAATACTGTTCTTACAAGAACTGTTTCAGAACCGCAGATCTTCGTGTCTTAAAATAAATGTTGACTGTTGATGTTGTTGTTAATTGCTGTAGGCCATATGTATTATTTTATAGTTTTGAAATCTCCAGTATTTTTCTAGAATGTAGAAAAATAAATCCAAACGTATGTCCAAACTTTTAACTGGTACTGTAAAAGCAGGCGTGTTCCTGTTAAAGGACATCAAATAAAAATCATCCCAAAGAGGTTTGAGTTACATTTATGTAAACTCTGTGTGGATCTTTTTACCTGCATGTCTCTCACACTCTCGGGATGAAACCTAACCAGGAAATAATTAGCAAAAGGTTATAATAATTTATTAATTTCAGTTTGTGCCATTAATAATAAAAATATATATATTTTAAGAACACATTTATTATTATTACATTTTAGCCTTTTGAAACCACTCCTTTTTTATGTTAGCTTGGCTTAATAATTATATTACACACCATGTAATTATAAGTCATTGATCAAACTATTTATTGTTTTTGTTTGGTTTTATATTATATTTATATACATAGTTATATTGCTATGAACTGAGATTGTATTGTATTTAATGGCATTTATCAGCAGGACCTGCTTTAGCTGATCCGCTCATCTCCACTTTACTGACATCATTATCAATCTAGAGACTATTCACAATCTCCATATAAATTTTTAGCAGGCTGTGTTGTTAATATAGCAACAATGGAGGCTGCATCACTGAAGTGACCGAAATGCAGAAGTAGAGATTTCAAGAGATATGTAACAGGGGTATCCATAACCATGGCATCATCTGTGGCCGATTCAGCCTGAGATAACTCTACTGGAAGACAGGCGGTGGGGGAGACTACCCTCCCACTCCCCCAAATCCCCAAATACCCTCTTTAATCAAAAAGTCCATATGAAAGTCTTGGGGGGGGGGGGGGTTAATGGGCAATTAGTTGCCGCTGGAGTGGTTTGTCTGTGAGAAGTTTCTTTTTATTTAGTCAGATATAAAAATGGTTAATCTCTCCCACAGAGTAAAGGTCCTCAGGCTGATCTGAACACTCAAAGAGCTTTTGCACATCTGACTAAATCTCTCCCTCCTCCATGTGTGTGAAATTTTCTCCATCGGTAGCTCCTGCACTTCACTCCGGGCCGTCATTCTACTTTATCACATTCACATACTATATCGTATTCATTCTACTACATCACATATGACTTTTACTGCTTAACTGTTACGAGGCTGTTGGGGCAATTTCATAACCTTATACTGTACATGTTCTCTTTCTTCTGTTTCTAGCTCTGCTATATACTCCTTCTTATAAATAACCCTTGCTATATAAACCTCAGCAATAAAGCATATTTCAATAAAAGTCACCATTAAATAAAAGTGACAACAAAAAAAAAACTATATATAGTCTGGATGTTGCTATTAATGCACAATTTTTCACATAGTGTTAGCACTGCTACAAACTCACTCACTCACTCCCTCATCATCTGTACCACTTCATCCTGTATACTGGGTCACGAGGGGCCTGGAGACTATCCCAGGAGACTTAGGGGACCAGACAGGGTACACCCTGGACAGGCTGCTTATCCATCACAGGGCACACACACTCTACGAATTTGGAAATGCCAATTAGCTTAACCTGCATGTCTTTGGCTTGTGGAACAAAACCGGAGTGCCCGGAGGAAACCCACCAAGCACGGGGAGAACATGCAGACAGCGACGGGAATCAAGCCTGGCCAGGAATTGAACCCGGACCCTGGAGGTGCAAGGCTAACCACTAAGCCACCATGCCGCCCATTGCTATAAACTTAGAATTTAAATGTGGAGTACAGAAGACATTGTCCTTTTATCATATTTAATAAATATTTTTACCAGGTAACTCATTGGAGAACTTTTGCTCAGGTCCAATCCCTGCGTGCCACACCCCATACTACCCAGCTCCTGCACACAGTGCGTGTCCCCTGCCCAGATAAAACGGGAGGGTTGTGTCAGGAAGGGCATCCGGGATAAGACCCGCGCCAAGTTGTGTGCGGATTGGATTGTCTGCTGTAGCGACCCCTTGACAGATAAAGTTTAGTGTGTGTGCTCTGTGATGGATTATCCGGGTTATACCCCGCCTTGTGCCCAAAGTCTCCTGTGTAGGCTCCAAGCGCCCCATGGTACTGTACAGTATAAACATTATAAAACATGAATTCATTCATTCATTCATTCATTCATTCATTCATTCACTGTATGAGTTCCAGGCTAGATCTGTAGCTAATGACGGCCTTTTTTTTGTTGTTGTCATTTTTGCTGTTTTTCAGCCACCCTTCCATTGCACCTTAAAAGTTTGCTTTAGCATGAACAGTTTAGCTTGTAACTGTCTTTGTTTAATTTGGTATCTTTTATATAAATCGCTGGAACTTACTAATTTTATTTTAAATATACTCTTGATCTGTTTTTATTTAGAGCTTAGTCTTTATTTAAAATGACTTTCTTTATTGAATTACATTTTATTTTATTTTCTATTTATTAAATTTTATTTAATATTGATAATTTTTATTTTAATTTAACATGTTTTTTTAATTGTACCTCTTTAAGTGTATAGCCCTTCTGGGCCACTGTATTAAGCATTTTAAATACTTCCAGCAAGCAGTTTGTGATATATATGTATACTGCATCTTGACCTGGGTTGCCCCATTCAACTCTCCACAACATGATACATGGCAGCTATTAACTATTACTATATACTATTACTATTAATTATATATTAAATTTCCATCACACTATACATACTAGAAACAGATTGTCATGAAAAAGTAATTTTATATTTCTTAGCCTCCTTCATGCCAGATCAGATTGATTATAAGCCCTTTGACACACAGGCATCATATTAACATGCTGTATGTTTATTCCTTTTCCCATATGAGAGGGAAAGTGATCATCTATGCATTTTACGTAGCTTCAAATAATTAGGAAATTATTGTAGCTACAAGCACAAGAAATAGTCTGTAACTGTCAACAAGTTCCGAGTTTTTACAGTGTCTAATTAATCCATTGTGCTGTCATGTTAAACAACCTCGAGTTTTCTTCTTATGATTTTGATTGGCATCGCTTCCGCTGTTGTTGTCGTTAGAAAAATACAAGACTTCACGGCTCAGACATTAAATAGACAAAGGACATGATGTAAGTGATATGTACAAGATGAAGCCTTTTCTGACCAGGAATAAGTCGGGGAGACAGAAGGCGCCACATATTTATGTGAGTAAGAAAAAGACAAAAATGAGACCAAGATAGATGGCATGACTACTACTAAGACTCTGGTGAAAAACAGGAAGGTAAATCAAAGGGATGAATGATTAGCTCAGATAGGTCAGCACATGCTGTCCTGCTGTGCATACAAACACACACACACACACACACACACACACACACACACACACACACACACACACACACACACACACACACACACAATGTTTGATTTGATCAATCTTTCAATGCCCAGTTCCAGACAGGGTGGTGTGTGTGTGTGTATATATAGAGAGAGAGACAGACGGGTAAGAAAGAGAGAAAAAGACAAGGAGACAGAGAGAAATGTAAGGGCATTCTCTCACCTATAGAAAAACTCAATAACAGATGAGTAGAGATTTGGACAGGACAAGTTCTCTCCTAGTCCTGAAAATAAAATGCACCACACAGAAAGACACACAGAGCATGTCCTGTCCTAGCCCTAAAGACAATCAGAATCACAGACAGGTAAGACAGTCAGACAGACAAGTAAGGGGTAAGTTTTCCCTATTGCTAAAGATAAGTTGAATAAAGGACAGACAGAAAGACATGTAAACAGCCTGATGTAAACAGACAGGTGAGCTCATGTCCTTCTCTAGTCCTGAAAACAAACTAAAGGACAGACAGGTGGAGAGGCAGAGACAGAGGCAAGATTAAGTCCTCTCTTAGTCTTGAATGAAAGACTGGCAGGAAACAGGTAGATGATCATGCAGACAAGAAAGAGCAAGTCCCCCTACTCCTGAAGACAAACTGAAAAAAATACAGACATAGGAAAGTAGACAGTCAGAAAGACAGGTAAGAGCAAATAATTTCTAGTGCTGAAAACAAAATGAATGAAAGATGTCCAGACGAAAGATTTTTGAGGGACATAAACGGCAGGCAGGTAAGAGCAAGTCCCTTCTTAGTCCTGAAGACAGATCGAATGGAAAATCTTTCAATAAAAATGGGGGAGCAGACATATGCACAAGGTAAGAGAAGAGAAACTGAATGAAAAACAGGCAGAAGACAGACAGACAGACAGACAGACAGACAAGTATGAACCAGTACCCCCTCTAGCTTTGAAGAAAAAACGAATGAAATACAAGCAGAAAAGCAGGTATACAGTCAGAGACAGACTGCTACTGTAGATAGACAGACAGACAGACAGACAGACAGACAGACAGACAGATAGACAGGCACACTCTGGGGTTTTAGCACTGTTTTGATGTTCTTTGAAGTCTAGCTCTATGTTAACCTTTGATATGGCTAATATAGCTACCACAGCTTGTCAGAATTAGTATAATTCCCTGTCATGAGACTGCCAGCATTAAAGAAAGTTTTTTTTCACTCTAAGCAAACACCAGAAAAAAAGAAGAAGAAAAAAAAACTCTACAAAAATGTCCTGATTAAATCCTGAAACTCTTATGTGTGCCCATTTTCTACTTTTGTAAATGCAAAACTATTTCATTGTGTTTTTTTCTTTTTTGCAGAAAAAAAAAATCCTCTGTTCCGAAGATTCTCTTGAGGAGGAATAATTACTCACTGTTACAAAGCAATGATACCCAATAGATCTTTCAGCAATATTAAAAAATATATATCTCCTTACACAACTCATACTACTATGTCAACAAATATATGTTTTTCTTTCCTCGTGATTTCAATTACAGTCGTCACTACGTGTGGTTATGGAAAATTCATGAAAAGCTTCCAACCAATCGGATGTGAGGATTCGACACCGCTGTGCTATGAAGGGATGTGGGCGGTTTAATAACTAATATTTCAAAATCATCCAAGCCCTTTTAGGACCATATGCACAACTTTGCATAATATGAAGTACTCCATTCTGTAGTTCTGCCGAGTTCATGCTCTTGAAGGATAGAAAGAACGAGCTCTTGCTGAGCCCTGGGCATATGACTCAAACTTAGCTCGTTATAAAGCTCGCACCCATCGTGGTTTTGTACTCTGTGACAAATGAGCTCTTCTGTTAAATTCTCATGCGGCATTCCCTCAGAGATGCGTTGGGTTTTTTGGTGCAATTAAAGTTCAATAAGTTTAAAAATACACAGTAGTCAATTAGCTGTTCAGAGGATGTGTTGTGGATGTATAGTAGGATGTTTTCATACACACCACACTTCAATCCACCTACACACACCAGATAATACGACTGCTTGAGGCAGGCAAAAACATAGGCATGCACGCACGGTTACACACTTCACCCTCTGATTCTCTACCCACCAAAAACACAAACACTCGATCCGTGTTGCACACTGCACACTAATGATGAGTGAAATAATTATTATCTTCATGCAGAGGACTTGCAGTACCGATATCTTCAGCATGCATGGCTTTCTAACCACCTGCATTTCGAATGCGGATGCTACGTAGTTAAAAATGCACTGATTTGACAAACATGGCGCATGGCGCATTAGTGTGAATGAGCCCGTGTTTTGCATTGTGTTGGTAATCTCATTGTGAGTTGGGGTTGCAGAGGTTAGATAAAGGTCCTCTTCTGAATAGTGTGCAAATTTCACTGATGCATTCTTAAAGACTGCCAGGGAAACATCAGTTGAATGTGTAAACTTGGTGAAGACAAAGTAGAAAGATAGACACGTAGGGCTGGATGTCTCATGCTTTAGCGAAACAGGACTGTACATCTTAGTCTATAAAAACAAACCATTTAGCAAGCAATAAGACCGTATATCAGATGACAGATGAAAGACAGACACAAAAGCACTCGTCTGTCCGGCTTTTATGCATGTAGTCTCGCCACCAAACATCGGCCGGGATTTTTCTCGGGTTGCGTCAGGCATCAGAATATCTGCTTGCCCTTGAAGATTGTAACATCTCTGTAGACCCAATGCTGAATAATTAATTTTCTCATCTTGATTAATAGATTCAGTCAAACACACTGAATTCTCAAGCAAAGATTTACTGTCATTTTTTTCTCCAATAAGCTGAAACGCTCTGGAAAATTGTTGTATGAGTAATAATGTTGTAGTCTGTATTTCACATATATTAGACAGACTTGGGTAGAAAGTTCTCTACATCTTCCCTTCCTCATCATCTCATCAGGTGGTAACAGCACAATGCATAAACTCATGCAGATCCAGGTTCCCATCAAACATCACAATGTGAAAAATACGACCTGGTCTGTTCCCAATGTTCACCAGATCTCAGTGTGATTTATAGCCTATATAGCCGCCTCACGGGTTAAGGAGTTGTGTTCTGACATGCTTGTCTGCAAATTACTATTACCACGCCCTTCCTTGAACCTCCATTTAGTCTCGAAAAAGTCATTCTCCCTTGACCTTTCTCAGCAACTATGCACGTTTTTTTTTTTTGTTTGTTTTTTTTTGGAGCAATCCTGCATTAACGCTAGTGACGTTTGCGTGTTATTTTGCGCGACTTGTTGTGTTGTCATTTCCAAGAGCTTTTGGAAGCACAAGCATGTCACTGAGATGACATTTTCCCTTTTTTTCGGATGTTCGCTGGGAACATCAACTGAAGCGTTTGACCTGTACATGCATGATTTTATGCATTGCACCAGAAGGAAGATACCGATTAGATAACCGCATGGACCTGCTATTCATAGTGTACACGTGCTCCTTTTAAAGTTTGACTTGACACGCGCAAAAAAAAGTTCACATCATTACAGTAAACAGAGTATTCCCTGAATGACCCTTTCTTTGAAATAATGTATATGCCTACCTGCTTGAATTAAACAAGAGGACCTTTTCACACCAGCACTGAACTAAAAATAAATCCTCCACAAGCAGCGTGGTTCCCCTTGTTGATATTATTTAGAATGATTGTAAACAGATAATTTAGTTCATGATTAGCTCTGCTTCACTGGGAGCTCACTGGGAATATGAGCTAAAACTTTATCAAAAAGACCTTCGAGTGAATCCCAATAAATAAATAAAAAAATCAACAAAGCAGAACGAAGAATTAGCTCTTTCTTTGAGGATCGAGATAACTAAAATATTGCAAAATTACCTCATTATATCAGAAAGCTTCTACACCTCCACATCTTTTATTAGATATTAGGTTATTAGCAACTTTTTATTGTCCTTTAAAGTCAAACACAAACACTACAACAAAATAGACCTACAGTGAGTACCCTGGCTCAGTCAGGAGGAGAGAGTCACTGGAGAGAGCATCTAAGCACCTCTTTATCCATTACCTATTCTTTCATCATAGTACAGCCAACTCATCCTCCTCTTGAATGCCTGCCTCATGTTGCTTGAAGGCTGCTATTAACGCAGCACCAAACAACGATGAGGGGAAAAAAAAAAAAAAAGATGAAATCATTCACCTGAAAAATGATGTGCTTGAAGCTGATAACCATCCGCAGTCATGGAAAAGCAATATTAATTAGTATACCTGATTGTCATTCTGTTTGAGAATGGAGGGCAAGAGGGCTGATGAGTGTGCCTCCTCCCCAGCACATCATTAGGTATCTGAGAAGCTGAGAACTACAGTATATGCATGCCCGGCATCCTGCATCCTAACTTTGACTTCAAACCCAGCCAAAATCTGTTCTGATAGACTAAAGGTATCATTGCTCATTGTTTATTTGTCCGCATGTTTATGTGTTTCAAATTGTACGTAATTATGATCGTAATAAGGTTTACTTTTTTTTTTTTTTTTTTTTTTGTCTGGCACCTGTGTATTTTATTATATATATTTATTTATTTATTTTATTTTATTTTATTTTATTTTTTACAGATAAAAAATAAGCAATTTCCATGAGGCTCTTATTTATGAAGTATTATAATATGATTATTATGATCTATGATTATTAAACACTTTAGTAAAAGCACAAAACAAACACAGGTAATCAAAATTCAAAATAGAAAATCACATCAAATTGTTAAGACGATCTGCAGTGGACATTAACCAGACGAGACTGAAATTAAGGACCTACAGTTAAGATAAGGAAGGAAATGATATCAAGCTTTGGTACAGTAACATCTGGATTGAAGCTTAGTGGAGCCTCTAGAGTTCTAGTTATACCCTGCAGGTTATAACTCCTCTGAGCCAGGACAGATGCACTGGGAATTGTAGTTCTGTACATTCTGTACTTTCAATGCTATCTTTTTGTTTCATACACTGGAGGACCTGAAACCTGTCTCAAAGTTTTTTTGTTTATATGTCTGTCTGTATGTACATCTGTATATGTAGTTTGTAGGTCCATTACATTACATGCATACATTTTTCTTTTTTACTCATTCACTCTTTTTTCACTCACTTTTGTCTATGCTTTCTTGGCTATACGCGTCAATCAAAAGGGCCGATCAACGCAATAGTTTCCGTGTATACACAGAGTATGCGGAGAATACAGAAACGACCGTAATGCACCTTCAAACCATCACAATCCTCAATGAACAGACACAACAGCCATGAATCATCTTATGCTTACTCCAGATAATAGCATATACGCTACGTAAACTGAACCTTGCGCCACAAATGAAATCAAAATGTTGAGTAGAAGTGAAGTTTTTAAAGTTTCAAACTGTGGGCGCGTCTCAAATCGACCACTGCACAGAGTTTATTGATATTTTTTGCAGCACTTGGATATCTGCCTGAAGTTTAACCTGCACCTAGTCTAATGTAAGTGCAATTAAAATGTAAAAGCGATGTCATGAACAGTGTCGGATTGAATACTCTACCTCAAAATAAGATACTTGCTCAACGTAAACACTTGCACCAATAGATATTAATTAGAAAAGCTGAACTGAATATTTTTTACTGGGATTAGTTCATATTTTCACCATTGAAATAACAGCGCTGAAGTGGTATAAGTGAATTTTAACGCGCTGGAGCCGTTTTGAGACAAAACTCAATC
The DNA here is from genome assembly GCA_011419295.1 of Clarias macrocephalus. Taxonomy (NCBI): domain Eukaryota; kingdom Metazoa; phylum Chordata; class Actinopteri; order Siluriformes; family Clariidae; genus Clarias; species Clarias macrocephalus. The sequence goes on from JAAGKR010000065.1 coordinate 56,367, forward strand.
TTTATCCAATCTACTTTTTCAATTTCTCATCTGTGGTTCACTCTCCGATTACCGAACAGGGAGTGCAGGATTTCGCTGATGATGAAAGAAGTACAACGTGAGGCGTAAGATACTCAACCTTACAACATTTTATTTTTTATATCAGTAAGTTAGAAAGACAAGCAGACATGTACGTGGGCTTTAACCTGAAATAATAATGTCACTGATTAAATGAAAGATGATCAGCTTCTTTGTAGCTTTATCCATTTAACTATTTCTACAAACTACTAATACCTGTTAACAAAGGATACTAATGGTAGTTTATTATATTTATATTTACAAGTTGAATAATCAATTAACCTTATTTAGCTCTAATTTGTCTTTTATTTACTTGGCCAAAGTACATGACACCACTGCTGAGAAATGCGCACACATTCTCTATTTGGCATCTTTACCAGGAAATTTTATTGACATATAGTGCCGTATATCAAACATGAGGCCAGTCTCACAATGATGCAATACAATTTTTTAAATAATTGGTCAAGATTTCTATGGGAAAAAGTGGAAAAAAAGTTTTTTTGAAAACAAGTCTAATGTAAAAGTGAAATTCCAGTGCAAAATTGCTGTGAAAGTAGATGAAGCTGTCCTCTATCACCTCTATCACACTTTGTGTTCTTTTGGTTGCCATATGGCAGAAGAAAAAGAAGAAGAAAAAGAAGAAGTGTCTAAGTAGATTCCATGCTTGCCGTCCAAATACAGAAAATGGCATTGTATTACACTTTTAGTCTAAAAATGTCTATGCCAAAAGTGCCACCACTATCATGCAAAAATCATGCAATTACTGGTCAAGAGCTTCAGCTAGTGTTCACATCAGGCATCAGAAAGAAAGATCTGACTTTGATCTTGGTATAGATATTGGTAACAGATGGGCTGGTTTATGTATTTCAGATCCTGCTGATCCCCTGAGAATTTAAGGAATGTAACACATAGCAGTCACTAGAGTTTACACAGAACGAGATGAAAAATAAATAACACTGAGCGAATGGTTCTGTGGGTGGAAATGCCTAGTTGATAAAAGAGATCAAAGGAAAATAGCGAGATTAGTCTGAGCTGCCAGGAAGAAGATAGTAATCCATCTAATCACTCTTTATAGTTGCGGTGATTAGAAAAGCATGTCAGAATGTACACACCATCACATCTTGAGGGCTACGGTCTACAACAGCAGAAAACCACATCAGGTTCTGCTCCTGTCAGCCTAAAAACAGAAAGGCTATTATTGACACAAACTGGACAGTTGAAGATAAGACAAGACTGGTCTTTTTCTAGTGTTCAACAGTGCCATCTATGCCAGTGTATGTTTTATTTTTATTGTATCTTCCTGTCATTGTGACAATACTAGTACTGTTATTTAACTAAAAAATACGCTTTAAAATGAGTACCTTGGTAATAAACGGAGAGTTTAAGCGGTTCAAGGTCTGTGTTGCTTAGTTGAAAGATACAGTAGGATATACACCAATCAGCCATAACATTAAAACCCCAAACAATAAAAGCATTAGGATTTGATGATGCTGTAGATGACATCACACACTTTATTTTTCTCTTTGCATGATATTGTGTAGGTTCCACATGTGCCAGAGTCCACAGGACCTCAGAAGGTGTACTGTGGTATCTGGAACCTGGACCATAGCTGGAGATCTCTTAAGTTCTATGAATTGTACTGTAGGTACCTCCATGAATCTTAGACGTGTTTGTCCAGCACATTCCATGGATGCCCAGTCAGTGTGAGATCCGGGAAATTCAGAGATCAAAAACTTTGAACTCTTTGTCTGATGCGCCCCATACACAGCAAGCTGTGATGCTTTGAGTGTTCTGATACCTTTCTATCTTATTCAGCAATAACGTTTTTTCAGCAACATTAGTTTTTCTATGGGATCAGATCAGACAGGCTAGCTTTTGGTCTCCATAGCCATTAATGAGCCTTGGGTGGCGATGATCCTGTCGCCAATTTGCTGCTATATAATTGATAATCAGTGCTATTCAATTCACCTGGCAGTGGTGATATGGCAGATCAGTTTACTTGGATAGAAGAGCGTTGCCAAAAACCACTAGAGAGCCAATGTCAGGTCCTAAAGCACTGCTCAGGAGCCAGCTACATTTGTACTCACATTTGTGCCTCATATTTGTTTAAAGCCATCTGCCAAATGAATAGATCAATGTTTTGTTCTATGGATGTTTTATTAAGAAATCAGCATGCCATGATGGTTTCGATTATATTAAACATGATCAGAGACACAGGGGGCTATTCAGCCTTAGGTCAGAATTACTGAGCTGTTTTGTGATCTCAAATCAGGATACTTATTATTGGATCCGAGCTCGGTTCTGTGTGTGAGGTTAGTTTGGTGAGTCAGAGTGAGACATTTGTTCGCAATACAGTCAGAGTCTTAATACTGCAGACTTTCATAATGCATGCAATTAATAGTGTAATGTATAGGTAATAAGTTATTCTCCTCCCTCGTACCATCAGTATTATTACTATTCTGTACAACTCCTTTATTGGAAGACATGGAAAAGGCTACTAGGAAAAAATCCATTCAATGCAAGAGAAAGGAAATTGAAAAACTCTCAAAATTTAAGACCCACAAATGTGGGAATGAAAAGAAACTGTTTTCTCAGATAATAACATGTAATCTTAACATTTATTTCACAACAATGAATAAAAATGACAAAGCTTTATTTTTGGGACAGGCATTTCCATGGGAAAAGCAAAAGAATATGAATTTGTAAATATTTTTTTATATCTACTTATTTATTTATTTTGATCACTTTCATGGTATGTCAAATGTCTTTAAAAATCTTTACCAACCAAAATATCTTTAAAAAATAGTTTCTTAGCATATACAGTATTGTCACTTATTTTGTACATCAACAGTATTCATAATTGCATGATGCTTTTAATACAGGTAGTGCATAACTGAATATAATTAAACATTCCTACATTTATTATTATTTAATTTGGATTCTTTATGTGTTGCAGCCACATGAGTTAGACGGACGCATTAAAATGCCAGGTGTGAAAGGAAACTCCAGATGCTGCCTCATCGTATAGGCTTTTAGGAACACGTCCATCACGTATTGCACATAATGATGCATTACAGATATGACGCTTATTGTAGACCATGTATAGGGTTGCTTTCTTGAAAAGACCTATTTTAACACTATACGCTTTTCCATTTATCATTAATTAAACCTCTTGCATTTTATAATTTTTTTAATAAGTGAACATGGGCAAATTACTTTGCAGTGAGAGTGTGAAATGAGTGTGCTTACATATTGTGGGAAGTGATGATGTTCAGGTGATGCTAATTAGTAACCGGGGGATCTGAAGCAGGTACATTGGGATATGTAGTTCTCAGTGTGTGTGTTTGTAGACATCTGTTCAGGCATACTCCTGATATTCTAAAAATGACTTAAAAGTAAATTTTGCATAATAAATCCATAGACTGTATAAAAGGCACTGGACAAACCACTGTAATGTTACCCATAGCTTTTCTGAAAAGCGGTTTTAAAGCTTAACTGTGGGAGCTCTGGGCATTGCCATCTTGGCAAGGGCTGACTCTGCTTAAACCCCAGTTAATCCATGAAAGGGGCAAAAGATTGACTCATGCCTACATACCTCGGTTACCACAAGTTAGCAAAAATGCTAGCTAAAATGCTAAGTTGGCTAACTTTAATTTATCTGCTAATGTTCCTTTGCACTGTATTGGACTCCATCATCCATACCCTACATGAGTCATGCCCCTAATTATGCCTAATTATATGACTTAATGTAATTTTAAATGATAAGTTTCATAACAGATAAGTTGCATTCAATTAATCAACGTAATATTTTGTATAGCTTTTTATAAGCAAAAATACTACATGTAGTTTTAAATTTTGAGTTGCATAAAAATTCTCCTGGTCAACACGGGCACCTTGCACCTTAAGGGTCTGGGAATGCTTAAGTAGCATCATGACGTTCAAGGAAATATCCACAAACATCCTAATATGAATTTGACTATTAAATTTAATATTGCAATGTTTTAACATTATGCAGGGGAAATTTTAATCTGTTAGGACAACCAATCCCCATATACAAATCTGCAATTTATGAAAGAAGCATGGTAGTGGTAGCATCATGTCTGGTCTCTTGTTGTTTCCCTGACTACCTAGTCATTTGCTCTTAGTGTGCAGCCTCCCCCAAGCAGAGGCAGGGGATTAGATTTTTAATAGTCATGTTTTTTTTACTACATATATTTTTGTAAAACCAAACATCAACTGCTACATTTTCAGAACATTGTCTGAGAATGATTTTGATAACTGGTCCTTAGCATGCTGTTTATTTAGGTATGGTCTAGGAACTGTTGTTTTTATATCGATATTACAACACACTTTATTTAAACACCAGATAGATGGATAGATTGATGGATGGATAGATAGATAGATAGATAGATAGATAGATAGATAGATAGATAGATAGATAGATAGATAGATAGATACTGAAAGAAATTTCAGAATCTTCAGTTCAAAAAACTCCAAAAACACCAAAATGGACCAGAATTTTTTGTTGGGTTGTATTTGTGAGTAATTTTGTGTTATTTTGTGCAAATTTTTCACTTATGAGCAGCTGAGAGTTGAAGTAGCTGGCATTAAAGCACAGTGGCAGTTTAACTCAATTCATCACTCCCAGCTCAGTCACAGAGTATTAGATAAATAGAATGAAAGAGTACCTAAATGTCATGCTGCTATTTATAGCCCTAATTCATAATGATAATACCATCAGCCCAAATCCACAAGGTCTAAAGCTTTTGACACAAGGCAAAATACTTTAAAATGAGTCAGTCATGACTGGATAATACCTTTGTCACATATGGTCAAGCCCTGAATTGAAAGGTGAGGGGTCGTTCAAATCAAACCAGGAATTGTAAATGGAAGTGTAAACCCATTGACATTTAGAGACGACTTCATGAACAGTACAGAGAGACTTTATACTCTATACATTTAGCAATATATGAATGGAGCAAACATTGTAAAGAAATCCATATAGCCATGAATGACAATCCCGACAACGGTTCAGGTTCAGAGCCGAATGCAGTTGTTCCTGTGAACATTCAAGGAGTGGAATTGTGGCCAACTTGCAGAAAAAGATGCATCCGTCTGTGGGAACTGTGCACAGATTCATTAATTTGCTAATTACACCAACTTGGCTGGAAGTTATTGCCACATCCTGACATTGCTCCAAGCTATTTCCACATGTTTGGGCCATTAAAGGAGTTCGTGGGAAGCCAGCATTTCAGGTGCATTGCTTCATTACATGAAGTAGTCTGATCATGGCTTCAGCGTATTTCTACCTTGATGGTATACAGGCACTATTGAAACATTAGTATTGCAGCAATTATATAGGGACATAAGGGAAGTTTTTGCTCTCATAACTGTGTTCATTTGTTCTACACAATCAAAGGTCCCATACTGTACTATATACTTTACCAGAGTTAAGACAAAATATGCCGGCAGACAAGATATATGGCTTTAATGCTAACAATAGGTGAGCTTTTATCATTAGCAAACAGCTGTTTATGAGTTTATAGTCTGTGTAAGCTGAAGGTCACATGCAACTGAAGAGACAGTGCTGGAAGGACAAGAATCGCAAGCTTTGGTAATTCACATTCTGACCTTGAGCAAAATGCTCTTGATTTATGAAGTTGAAATAATAGATTTATGTGTTGTAGCTGCATAACGAGGGACTGATTAGAGGATCATCATGCAGACACTGATAGCCACTACATGCTAAAAAACTGAAAAGGCCACACACAAATGGTGACAGACCTCTCTCCAAACAAGACGTAATCCTCTAGACACATTTTAAAAGAAAGCTATGAATCTATAGCCATCCTGTGTGATGGGTGAGTGAGTGTGCAAGAAAGAACTAGAGAGAGAGAGAGAGAGAGAGAGAGAGAGAGAGAGAGAGAGACATACGGGTTTCACCACTCCGTATTGAGTTTCCTGGGTGGGATTAGTGTAATGCGGGGCTTAGGGCGAGCATCCAGAGCCTTTCTAGGATCAAACTTGATTTAATTGCTTTTCTCTGAAAGTGGTGAACTGAAAGTTGAAGCTAGCAGCTTGTGCACAGCTCCCTCATCCACCGGAAATGCACCACGACTGTTCAGCCATCTCTTTGTTTGTTTGACAGGCATTACATTCTCAAGTTCTCACCATGCATCTTATTTCCAGGCTTTGTAGAAAACCTGGATGCGAGTTAGAATGCATTAGTGCACTACATGTTAAATATCCCCCACACCACCTCACCCCCCCCCCCCCCCCCAAAAAAAAATGGGGAGGGGGGTGGTGGTTAATAGCGGAAAGCTGGGAATTCTGGCAACGGGGCCATGCAGTCAGAAACATTGAGAGATTAAAAATGAGTCGAATGGAATGTAAGGTCACTCAATGGACTGTCAAATTATGCTAACGGGAAAAGAACAACCGTCATTTTAATAATTCAAGGCCTTGGCCCTGTGGAAAATATTACAGTGACGCATGCTAAGAAAAGAACCAACTGAAGAACTGCGGTCAAGGAAAAGCATCCATAAGTAAGGATCAGGGTCTGACCGTGCTCCTTGTAGTGCCATACTATTATTAAACACACTCATATATGCATATACAGACGAAATCGAAGAAAACTGTTAAGATGAAAGCTTGTTGAGAATTTAATAATAATAATAATAATAATAATAATAATAATAATAATAATACACCTTGCTTTTTCTAATGAAAAAGTAATCTGTTCTTTGTTCCAAACAAATCCATTTACATTTGGGTTCTCCTTGATTCCTCTGGAGGGCCCCTGAGAGTGTGCTGTGGGTTGCAGGGTGGAGCCTCTATGGAATTGGACATTTTTGTCCCATGTGTGTTTGATCAGATTGGAATGTAGGGAATCTGGAGGTCAGGGCAGCACCCTTGGTCACTTTTCTTGGGTGGGTTTTGTGTCTTTGTCTTGTGGCCAGCATTGTCTCTTTAGGCACCATGTGCTGCATTGGCTTTTCTGTGGGATAGGACCGAACGGGCTGGCCTTCACTCCCCTCAGGCATACAGTAGGTGAGTCTTGGCTGCCTACAGTATGATCCTGTCTTCAGTCTGTGGGTGTATAATTGGTGATCAATATTATTCACTTCCCCTGGCGGTGGCCATAATGCTATAGCTGATTGGTGTAAATGAAGAGTTTTATGGAAGTTTTTTTTTTTTTTTTTTTTGCCAGGGCAATAAAAATCTAATCTACAGTGCTAGGCAAATGTCCACCACTGTAGATCCTTATTTTAAAAGACAGAATGTTCTGGTTCTGGTTCTGTCCCTATGTGTCCTGGTCATGAGCTGCTGTTGCTGACTGTTTTTTTTTTTGACACACTCACATTCAGTGTCTACAAGGAGACATGCACTACAAACACGCTACGCATGACTGAAACACTTGGCAATCTTCAACTTTCCCAGTGTATTTAGAGGTGCACGGCTGCCAAAATCCTGCCTCTCCTCTTATAATTATTGCGCCATAACCATGCCCATGCTCCAAAATATTGCATTACACCACAGGGTATATGTGGGAAATTATGTCTAAGGCATTAAGTGCTTGGACATTTTAATGTGGGAACTACATTATTTCAGTAATTTGTGAACTAGATTTTGTAGTTATTAACTCTGAGCCTGACCTGGAGCTATAGATGATTTAAAAGAATAAGCTCCACTTCATTTATTTAAAAAAAAGAAGGGAAAAAAAAACGACATCTGTCACATATTTACAGTAGTAGTAAGTGAATTGAAGTTGACTTGTGATAGAATTCTTGATTATAATGCGAGGCCATGCGCCTGACTACGGACGTATATATGTAATATGACCCGTATGGCATCTCCGTAGATCCAGTTATTTGGAGAGAAATAACAGAGTCACTAGTGGAAAAACACACACACATACACACACCTGTCATGCCACAGCCTGCAAAACACTCACTGAACCTTAGTCAAAACAAGTCAGATGTGGCACAGAAAACAACAATGCACCGAGGTCTTCGGTGCTTTACAGCAGCATTTCCCAAACTTTTGGCATCTAGGAAGCCTTTCGACTGTGAAATAAAAATATAAAAATTCTAATTCAAAGAGCTTCTCGACGTAGATTTTATTTCATGGAGACTACACAACAGTAACACGCATAACACAATATTAGGTACATTATTTATGAGTGTGTGTGTGTGTGTGAGTATGTGCAATAATAGTTAATGGAGCTAGAAATCCATTTCTCACTCACTCACTCATCGTATATACCGCTTTATCCTGTATTCAGGGTCGCAGGGGTCTGGAGCCTATCCCAGGAGGCTTAGGGCATGAAGCGGGGCACACTCTGGACAGGGTGCCAATCCATCGCAGATGCACACACTCATTCACACACTATGGGAAATTTGCGAATGCCAATTAGCCTAATCTGCATGTCTTTGGACTGTGGGAGGAAACCGGAGTACCCGGAGGAAACCCACCAAGCACAGGGAGAACATGCAAACCCCAGACCCTGGAGGTGCAAGGCGACAGTGCTTCCTGAAATCCATTTCTGACATATTTTATTAAAGTGGTCATTAGATTCCTTGGTAGGTTGTGATTTATACCACTTGGATTCCCTGGCCTTGTTTAAAAGACCCCTGAGGTCCCCCGGATTCCACTTTGCAAATCATCCCTTTATACTCTATATAGTACAGGAATAAAAACATCCTGTAGTAAAAATACAGGACCAACAGGATCTTTTATTTAATTCCTTCACGCCAGAAATATTTTTGTTCTTTCATTTATAGACTCAACATGTGCCAGTGATCTGTATTCGGATCTGGAATCTGGGAAGTCTCACACACCTACCTTTCAGTTAAAGTCATTGTTTGTTTGTTTTAGGCTTAGAGACAGCACCTTTCAGCACCTGAACGTGCACTCTGTGAATTCATCCATGTCTGAGAAACCTGAGTCAGCCACAGCGGCCGGACCTGTTATTTGTCTTTGATTCCGGGTCAAGTTTCCATCTGCCTATCTCCATGATCTACCCGACTCAAAGCAGGCCGGAGGAACCAGAAACGTGCTTTTGGAATTTTTCTTTTGTTTGCTTAGTCTCACTGAGTTATCAGTACATACACAAAGCTTGACTTCGCTCGGAATGGTGGAAGGTGGTGAGGCAATATGGTACGGCAGACAAAAGGTGCATGTGGAGTGTAACATAACACCGCTGTTTGTCTTGCCATGGTGGTTCTCAACACCAGCCTTGAGGACCACACAAGGTTTTTATTAAGTTATCTGTTTAGATATTTGTTGCACTGAAAATGTATTGAGAATATATATATTAGTAAATCAGGAGGGTAAGATAATGCCACTATGTGCATCTGTATCCCTTTACTGCTCCAAATATCTGGATTTGGAATTGCTGTGATCTAAACATGTTTTTTTTTGTTTGTTTGGACACCCGAGTTGACATACGTTGTCCTTTGCACTCTGTGTGGTCTGTTTAGGCTATATGGAGCCAATAAGGCCAGATGAAATCCGGTGCTCAGCCCAAATCAGACATCCTATTCATACACATTCATACACATCCTATTACACATTTGTATTTGGTTACATCCCTAATGTGCACGCAAGACAATACAGTAATGCTCAACAACCTGAGGGGGAAAAAAATTCTTCGGTAATACTTTTTCCTTGATAGACCGAAACAAAGATTGCAGAACCATTTGTGTTAACATTTCTGCTGCAAAAATGTTGAAATATTAAAATACCTTAGCTTACCTCTCTCAGTGTTGAAGGCAAAAAGATAAACCTGCTTTGTCAAAACGTTAGGATTCCAATGAAAAATGAAGGTCTGAACACAAAAGCAATATTCAATAAAAGCTAGAAGAGCTGATAGAGTGAAATATGTGTGTGTGCGCGCGTGTGTGTGTGTGTGTGTGTGTGTGTGTGTGTGTGTGTGTGTGTGTGTGTGTGTGTGTGTGTGTGTGTGTGTGTGTGTGTGTGTGTGTGCGTACTACATTAAAAATGCACTGAATATACCAAAGCACTCCACTGCGCAATGAAAATGGTTCCATATGGAACGTCGCTGAATGATTGAATTTCTTATCGCTTGAGATCACAAAAATCCTGAATACCCCAGCTAAAATTTATATTCAGCGTGCATGTGGTTGTAAAAGAAAAATGCTATTATGATTGATGCTTAATCCCAGCACACCAACTAACCAGTTACAGCACATAGGCCATTAAAATAGTTGGGTATGCCTGGGAGTAAAAAAAAAAAAAATCGTTTAACATGTGAGCAAATAACAATATAACACCATGTCGGGCTTTAGACCATGGCCAAGACGTAACACAGTGGACATTTATACTACATAGGCAATGCAGTACAGTAAGTAAGTGTGTTTACCTTCATACTAACTGATTAAAGCCATCAGAGAGCTGTGATTAACCGTGACTTCAAACGCACTGGCTTGAAATGACTCTCAACAGGGAGCTGCTGCCTGAAGCCTGTAAAATGGTTCCAGTAGCATTTATTTAAAAGAAAATAAAACATAGTGCTTGACAATGACAATGCTAAAAGAAAAATAATAAAGATAAGGCACAGGCAGCATAGATAGCAGTCCCGTTTTATAATAGGATTAAATATGTTGGCTGAGTGCTGATCTTGCATTCTCCTTGTCGTGCTGTTTCAGTGGCCTCTATGCATCAAGGATCAGTGATACAAATGATAGACAAGAATCAATTGTCCCGTGCCCTTATGATTTATTCACCGAGACATAAAAGTCAAAACTGATCATAAGTCTGTGTCTGATGGCTCTAAAGAAAATGCAGTGCTTGCTGACGGTCAAAGCCAGAGAGAGCACAGTGTGTGGCACAACTTAAACAGAATCCTCAATATTGCAGTCCCTGCAAGCAAAAAGCCACAGCTGCATAAAGAAATTCGGAATACAGCTTCACTTACAAACTTGGCCTCCTCTTCAGTCCACTAGCCTTTAATTAATTATTGATTGGCTAACTGCTAAGAGACCTCCTGTTGCAGAACAACACAGAAGCATGATATAATGTACAGTATGTGGATGGCTTTAAAACTTTTAGGAAGTTTATCAAAGTCTGCAAGGACAGTGGAGTTCTAAAGCATGTTTCATCTGCGTTTCGAAATAAAGTAGAGGAAGAAAATAATACCATCAACCAATCAGCATGCTGGATCTTAATCCCCTTTAGTGTGAAAGCTAGGTTTCAATCCGCAGCTCATGAGGGGAAAATGTTAGAACATGCTGCTGAAATGGATCATGACCTTTAGAAATCCAATTCAGCAGCCACTAATGATGTAGTTTGCTGCATCAATAAAGACCTTCAAAGAAGAAATGGTACAAGGACAACAACAGCATAATGTCAGGTTTCACTTTCGTAAATTCAGGAAAAGTCCTGCTGCTGGTTCAGCAAGACTAGGGTCGCTACTGAGAAAAAAGAGGACTTTCTTTTATTCTGTTGAGAAGACTCACAAATCACTTGAAGACCAGAAGGTTTTGGTTGTGTGCCATGCATGCAAAGCATCTGCCTCAGGTTTCTCATCCAGTTCACACATCAAGTTGGCAAATAGCCTGCTACAAATAATTTTGAATTTTGAACTTCTTTGGTGAATTTAATCATTTCAGTCATCTAGTGGATCTAATATTGATTTTCTAACACCAATAGTAATTTTATCCACTTTGATATTAGAGAAAGTGGGTTACTGAAAAATGATATTTAATGAAATCATAAAAAACAAAATGATGTCTCGCTGAAATATTTGCAGGCAACACGGTCACATACTGAGTGGTGTTGCAGCCTCACAGCTGCAGAATTCGATCCTGAGCTCAGGTTACTGCCTCAGTGGAGTTCCTACTGAATTGATGCGGGTAGGTGGATTGATTACGCTAAATTGCCCCTAGGTGTGAATGTGTGTCCATGGTGCCTTGCGATTGATTGGACTCCCATCTAGGGTGTATTCATAGCCCTGATCAGGATTAAGTGTTTAATGAAGACGAATGAATGAATGAATGAAATCAGCATGGTACAGCAGAGGAATAAACAGAGTGGAAATAAACAGATTTTCCTAAGAGGGCGCTGGCAGAATTACAGATACAGGTTTTAAGTTGTCAAGCTGATTTACCAGGTGAGTTGTATAACACACACAAAAATAACAACATTAGGTGTATGGTTATGCATGGGTCTTAGCTAGATATTAAATTTCTTCCTTGAAATCTGGTTTCATAACTCAAAAAATTTTTTATGAAGAAATATACACCGATCGGCCATTAAATTTAAATACAAAACATTAAACCCACGACTCCACAAGACCTCACAGGGTGTGCTGTTGTGTTTGGCACAGGGATGTTAGTGGTGGATCTATTGGGTGCTGTGGGTGGCGGGGTGGAGTCTGTATGGATCGGACTTGTTTGTCTGGTGCATTCCACAGGTGCTCAGATTGAGATCTGGGGAATGTGGAGGCTGGATCAACAACCGTGAACTCTTTGCCTGCATACATTGGAGGCTGTGGTGCACTGGGCGTTCTAATACCTGTCTATTGGAGCCAGGTCAAAGTAGACAGGCTAGCCTTTGGTGACCACAAGCATATATGAAATTTGGGTGCCCATGATCCTGTCACCAGTTACTGATTAATGTTATTCTACTTAAAAGTAATTCAAGAAGAAAAGGCCAGTTTTACCTTCCACAACTTCACCTAAAATGTCAAATAAAATGTCAAAAAGTTTTTTTTTTCTGCAACTTGAACTTTATTCCAATTACTAGCAAAGGCTCCCTTAAGTGTTAAGTGTCCCTGTAAGTATCTGTGGTTATGTCTGAGAATTAAGTCTGCAAATAATTCATGTTAGTTAACTTCATTTTTTTTAACTGCAAATGGGCCAAAGATTAGAACCTGTGTTTATAACTGACTGTAAACAGTATGTTTGATTAAAATCACAAGATTTTAATGTCATTAAAACATACACTGTTTACACTACGTTTATCACCCATGTGCTTTCTGCCAGGATTGGCCGATATTTAAGATGTTCAACAGCAACCACATTATTACTTCACGATAGAACGCATTCTTGCCAACGCCTCAGTATTTATGTGCCCTATTTTATATGAAACATTTCTAAATAATTGCCAACGTCTGGAAATCATGACACAGATGTGGAACAGCATCCTTTACAAAATAATCGCTAAGGAGACCACTTACACAGAGCTTGAATATACAGTATTGGCCAAAATGAATGTATTTCAAGCAGCTTTTTTTTATTATTATTATTATTCTCCTCTTTGGTGCAGGGAATTAAAACAGCTTTGCAGTCAGTCATGTAAGACCAAATAATTTTTCAACTCCACTTATGTAGGGTGAAATGTTTGCTCCAATTTTCCCCAATTAACTTCAAGCAAAAAGCCACCAATGACAAGTTCAGCGATGATATGCCAATGAATCCTGCGTGCAGCAGCTCATATGAATTGTTGAAATTGTAGTCATCCACAAAAAGCAATATGGTTAGATCCCCAGACTAAAGGCATGTCTAAAAGTGTTAGAAGACATCAGCTAAACAAATTAAACATGCTCTTTAATAAAGCACAACCCATGTGAATAGAAATGACCTTCTCTATTAAAAGGGCCCCAGTTTATGAAAGGTGAGTCTGGAGCATGTGCAGCAGTATGCTAAGTATGCTATTCATTTGCCTGTATATCAGTTTAATCATGTTTGAGTCTCTTTTTGTTGCTATTTCAACCTTGATACATAAAAACAGATTTTATGTTACACAAGTTTAGACAAGCCTTATGAAAACTATATGAAAACAAGCAGGTTTAAATACAGCTAAAGCATGAACTACATGGGCTTTTTTTTATGTAGTAGGGATTCCCTATCAATGAAAACTGCTTAGTGTGTATCATAGATTGAGTAAATTAAGTCAGTATACAAGTAGAGTACAGACTTTTCTTTATTATGGTGAAACTGTACTATTATAAATATCCAATATTAATTTTAAAAAAAACATGAGGCTATGTCTATAGCCACAGTAGGATACAGGTCAAATGCTAATGCTGAAGCTAAAGCTAATGCAGGGCAACAGAAACAAATAAGCTAATCACAGGAATTACACAGAAACAAAGAACAGATCAGGCACAAGACAAAGACCAAACTCGAACTTAAGCTTTAACTAGACAAACTAATCAAACATGAGGTGCAGGTAAATATAATTAGGAGCATGTGACTGCAAATACTAGGAAACTAATTGTAGAGCAAAAGTCAACAGTCCTCCAAGTCCTCCAATACAAAAAAGGCCAAGGAAACACACATGGAAAAAACATGACAGTTTGTGATTCTAAAACGCTTTTTCAAATTTTAAACTGGTTTTACAAAGTCAAAAGTTTTAGTGGTAAAACAAAACAAACAAAAAAAGAACGTTCCGGAACTTTCCGGATCTTGAGGTGGAAATGGCTTTTTGATGAGAGAGCTGACAGAAGGTCTATAGTGACTCAAATAATCACTACGATGAGCAGAAACGCATCTCAGAATGCAAAACGCAAGTTAGATTTTTAAGGCAACAGTTGGCGCAGGGTCATTGAAACTTGACAGTTAAACCCTGGAAAATGCATCTCCTGGTCTGTTGAATCATGATTTCTGATGCAGGGTTGGAAATTGAAAAAAAGCAGCATGAATCCATAACCACAGCCTGTCCTCATCAACAGTTCAGCCTGCTTCTGCTGCTGCTATATTAGTGTATGGAATGTTTTCCTGACACATACTGGGTCCCAATTGAGCATCATTTGAATGTCACAGCCTATCTGAGTCATGTTGCTGACCATATGCACATGATATCTTAATGGCAACAATTCACCTATGAATTCTTCTGTCGTGGTAATGTGTAAGGTCACAAGTCACCTCAAATTAGTTTCCGTGAGCATGATAATGAACTGCGTATACTCCAGTGTCGCAGTGTGAATGTTCGCCTGAACAAGCCACAGCAAGCAAGTGATGCAATCTCTGCTGGATGAAGCAACTTTCATTTCTTTTAAGAGGAACTTAACCAGAATTCTACTGTACCTGCTCTGCTGCATAAACTTGTAATACCCCCAAATCAATAGGTTAGAAATGGATGTGCTTGCTGACAGGAAATCAGGAGAAAATCGTATTTTTCGTCGAGTTCTTCAGCCAGGAATCTCTCATAGGCATTTCTCTCTGAAGTCGGCTGACTGAACAGAGGCATCCGTCTTGACAAAGGCGCAGCTGCTGAAAGATGCTTTCTTTCTGAATTAAGCATGAGGATGTGGGGTTTTCTTTGCTATTGTTTGGAACTCACGAAAAAGTGCTTCAGCATTTTCAACACACTCACACACACATACGCGCAAGAAGACAAACACCTCGCAAATATAACTGACTTTCTAATCTTTGTGAGGACATAATTGACAATTATTAACGTATCTAATTGATGAACCTATCTGTACTTCCCTAGACATAACCTCAGTGATCAATATCCTCTTTTAGTGTTTTTCTGAAAAGAAAAAAAAACACCTTTCGTATGAATGAAGGACAGTACAAAGTAATTATAAGAACATTTAGCATTTTTTTTATTGTTGCTATTGTTGTTTTTGCTTAGAAAAAAGCCACATGTGCATACACACACACACACACACAGACACACACACACACACACACACACACACACACACACACACACACCTATTTCTGTGCTTGCTGTTGATCCAGAGCTAATCCCTTAAACACTGGGTGCATCCAATAAGCACTGGATGGGATGCCAGTCAATTGCAGGGCACCATGCATCATCACGTTCACACCTTTAGGGACAATGTGGAACAGGTAGGCCACCTACCCGCATGTTTTTTGGAAGATGGGAGGAAACATGGGTGGACACGTGAAAATCCACTCAGACATTAACTCAAGCTCGGGATTGAACTGGATACCCTGGATATACAACTGTATCTATCATTCACAAGAATATTCATATATTATATATACTACCTGCATATTATTCAGCATAATGTGAATAAATAAAGTTAGTAAAATCCATGATTTCTTTTTCATAAGCAAAACACAGCCAGAACAGAATCCTAATAACACTCCGTACACACCGCCCTAAAGTCCCGAATATAAATATGCTGTGTGCAAATCACAACCATCCAGTGCAGTGTATAATGGATGCAGCAAAACTGAGCGGAGATCTGTATTTGTTTACAAAGAGCTTATTGAAGGCTCAGCCACAGTGACAGGAGAAGCGCTGTCATTACAATGACTCATCAGTCCAGTTTATCCGCACAGGCCACGTTTAAGGCAGCGGTGCATGGTTCCAACAAGACAGTCTGGGGTTCAGTTTTTCTAGGGCCACTTTATAATATGAAAAATCTTGTTGATGCTATGAATCTAAGCAAAATGCATAAAAGCCAGACATAAGACAAGAGCAGACTTGCAGGAGACAGACAGAACATTCATTACACTTCATAAATTGAAATCTGAAAGTGCATAAGTAGAAAAATCTTTGGACGTAGAGCTCATTAGAGTGAGAAAAAAATCAGGCAGAGTGTAGTAATAACTCCAAAACCACAAAGGAGCGAATGAGATTCTGCGGCGTCCTCCAAGCGACTGAAACTCATAATAAACACCTGAGCATGCGATGAAATCTTACTGTTTACAGCTCGCGGTTCATAACCAGTACATGAAGTAAAGTCGGCATGCTGGAGAAAATGGAGTCAGTTTGCTTCTTCAACCGCCTGGATCCATAAAACGGATCAACCAGACAAATCATTTTTCAGGCTCTGACTTATGATTCTGACATTTAGTGTGCTGTGTGTTATGTGGACCATAGCCTCCCTACACAACTGTAAAAAATAAATAAATAAAACTAAAATGAAGTCATCACAACTGAAAAAAAAAAGAAAAAAAGGAAAAAAATTTAACTTGTTTGAAGGCAGGAGTCTCCAGAGGTGACAAACAGTCCTTATTACTGCCAATCTACGCCTACATGCGCGTCAAAAGACGTCTGCATCCAACCTGCAAGTCCTCACTGCATAATACCACCAAGATCAAACACTGAATCTACAAGGAGGTGGAAATCAGGAAGTTCAGCTGCTCAGGAGTTTGTTCTCAGGAGTCTTGATATAAGCTTCATATGCAAAGGCAGAAAGCATCTTTGTTGTGTGAAGAATGTGTCCTTTACTTAAACTTGACCATTCTGAGAAGATACGTCAAAATGAAAGTGTTTCTGAGCAACTCTCATCTGTGTGAGTAAAAGCTTGTTGTGCTTTTGTATTGAAGTTCTTATTCCTAATCCTCAGGGACCCACTGCTAGAGAAAAATTCACCTGACTCAGGTAAATAAAGAAAAAAGCTGTAGAACATTAAACTGGTTTATACTGTATGTTCGCAGACTGATGTCAAGTAAAAAAAAAAAGTGGACTGAGTGTGTCTCTAAACAGTAAACCGTGAATGTCGGATTTTGAGAAGTTGTCCAAAACTGGTAAATAATGCAGGTAATAAATTAATAAATTATAATTAATAAGTCCCCAAGAGGCTTTCTTTGGTTTTGCATGTTATTATAAGTAACTAAAATTAAATCTGTTAAATCGGTTGGAAAAAATTGATGAGTAAAATAAATTGCATGTTGAGATCGTTTTTTAATAGCAGGATATTTAGAATCAGAGTTTTATTCCACTTAACTCTAAAACCTTTTATCAGGACTCCTGCTGTTTTGGATATTTGCACATTTGCATTTGTTAAATTTTTTTTCTGTATGTTTCTTCAACTGTTTGTTTGTGCCTTTGTGTCTGCACTTCTTTCATTTCGAAATTACACTTTTCAGCGCTTGTAAAGGTTCTCTAAACACTTTGATATCTTTTTATACTTTTCTCCAGCTCTGGTTTTGAGAGGTTTTGAGAAAGCTCTTTTGATCCCACCGACTCTCAACTTGACTTCGCAAAGCAAAATGTCTGAGAGTTTGAGTCAGTCTGAAATTTTCATGACTTCAAAATGCTTAACAAAGTATACTGTATATATCTGAACTGTTTCAAGTCATCAGATGCATCATATACAGACACATTATATAGTTAAGTAAAGCTAATAACTACTTAATTAAAAGGAGTAGCGGGAGTTTAACACTGTGATCTTTGGAGCTTTTCACCTTCGATTTTGTCCAGGCAGCACGGTGCCTTGGAGGTTAGACGGTCATCTCGCACCTCCAAGGTTGTGGGGTACGAATCTCAACTTGCATTTTCTGCTTAATGGCTTTCGACTGGGTACTCCTTTTTCCTCCCACAGTCCAAAGAGCTGCATTATAGGTTATTGATTGGCGGATGCAAATTGCCCATAGTGTATGATACGGTCTGTGAATGTGTCTGCACACTCCATCTAACGTGTCCTAACATTCCAGATATAGACTTCAGGACCCACCAAAGACAGACACATACAAAGATAACACAAAGATCCTATACAAACATAATGATAAGAGATGAGCGATAGAGAAGGATGGATTTTGTCCACATGGTATTTCTGGTTTCTTCCTAATATAGGTAAGTATAGTGATGATAGATTTGTTTGTCCCATCCAATGTCTACTCTTCTAACCTTGCATCCAGGGTTCCCTGACAGCTGCTGGAAATGAATGAATGTCAATAGGGATGAAACATTTTAAGAATTTTAATGAAGATGTTGCTGGTTTGGGTCACAAAAGGAAAATAATATTGAAATAATCAGAGAACGTTTTATAGATAGACTGTAAAATATTAAAATAAGTTACATTTGTCTTGTGCTTTTGTCACTAAAAAGGTTTTACAGAAATATTGTATATACATGTTTGACATTTATATGTGTATCCCTAGATGTACATTTTTGATAATTTGCACAGAAACTAAAACCTCTGTTAAAAAAACAATCATTTCCCCCCGTAATCATTGAAAAATGAACTTATGGTGTATTTATACTTTGTGCCAGGTGTTTGCCAAAGTAACCCGCACACCTGGAACCAAGCCGAAAGCAGGTGCTACTAAAAGCCTCAGGCTCTCTGCCTGTCCATTTGTTTTTAAAAGCCAGGGCTGGGGGGAAGAAAAAAAAGGTAAGCAGTGCAGCAAGTGACTCGTGACATTTTGGTAATTATCCTCTTGACTTGATTCACAAAGAAAACGTTATCTGCCAAAGTGCTTATGACAGTAAGTGTGTCCATTTAAAAGCAGTGAGTGGGTTTACTGTATTAAACCTGCGCGCTGTTTGGAACAGCACTTCATACGTGTGGCTAGATAAGATTAGGATAAGAACACAAAAATAATACTGTAATTAAAACCCATAATTCCTGATTGAATACATATTTAGTACTGGGCTGGCTCTATGTAGAGGGAGTGCAATTACTGAAGAAGGCTGATATTACACGTTCTAATCAGTCATCTCTATTCAGGTTTAACGTGTATCTCAGCTCTGCTTTTCATTAAATGTATTTTTTTAACTGAGGAGCATGCTAAGAATGGAAAATAATCAACAACAAATGATTACACATTTTTGTTTTTAAAAACATAATTCCTTTTCTCAATTTATCGGTTTATTATTTATCACATGTTAAAAACATGGTAGTGCTTGATATTACATACATTCACTTAATAGTTTGTGCTTCACCAAAATACTGGACTTTTTTCTCTTTAGTCAAGATACTGTAGCATTCAGTTTCCTGCCTTTTCAGCCTTAATCCTTTAAACCAATGAAGCTTTCTCGTGCTGTTCCTTCGATAGCATATCAGAGAGAAATAAGCGCAGAATCATGTTTCTGATGGCAGATCAGATGACACTGTTCTCTCCTGTTCACATTCCTGTTTAAGACCACCTCCTACAAGGAAAACATGGATGGTCCTGCACAAGATTCTCACAAGCTCCACAACATCTTTAACTGTCCTCCCTGCCTAATGATGACATTGGCCTTTACTCCTACCCTGACTCTTAAACAATATATTCAGAATCCCTAAACCCATGATTTCTTTCTCATCTACCAACAAATGAGATTCTGAGTCATCTTAGACTTCAATCCCACCACCTTCCCATTGAATTCCATTTCCCTTGATTCATTCATTATTATTCACAGACACCACTTACTTGTGCAGTCTCTTATCATTTCGAGACTCAACTACTGCAACCCGTTCCTGGTAGATCTGCCTCTTCACACTATTTGATTTCTCACACTAATCCAGAATGCAGAAAATGGCTTGTTTTTAAACATCCCAAATTTACCCACACTAACCCATTGCTATGCTGCTTCCGTTGGCTTCCTATAGCTGCCTACATCAAACAGTGATGCTTGCCAACAAAGCCAAAAATGGGCCACTACCTTAGAGCAATTACAGTATTCCACCCTAAATCCCACCACATTTCCTCTGTACCTGTTGCACTTCCTGGTTGCACCCACCTGTTGTACCTCAGGGTATAAAGAAGGCATGTACAATATTAAGGCTCCTCTCTGATCTTGTGCCTACATGGTGGAAATAACTTTAACTCCTACTGTAGATGAAAGCTGCACAGGGGCACAGAACAAAACCTTGGGCCCTATACATAAGCATTGGGGCCACTTTCATTTTAGATCAATATCTTGTACTTTTCATTTTAAACTTGCATGGGCCATTCCACCACTGGAGCCCTGCAAAGTCAACCCCACCATCACCCTCCTTTATTGCATCCCTGCAGCTGAGTCACTGTTTGTCCATAAATTGAAACTAAAGACTTCTCTCTACATAGCGTACATAAACTAGTAATTTGCAATTATATATATATATATATATATATATATATATATATATATATATATATATATATAAAGTGTTGTTTTAGCAGTTTATGAAACGTCTCCAACCAAACCAAGCTTTTTCAACTGATGATATTCTTAGACTATGACCTACTGAACCATTCAAAAGCACTTCTGCAGATCTCTCTGGATGTGGGTGTCTGACAAGTACCATAAATGTAAATGTGGGATGCAATGTTTAACACATTCATAGATTTGGTATTGCTGATTCAGTCATAAATATGTATATCTAGTCAGCTCAGATTTTCCCATTCATCTTATAAACAGTGACAACCTCTATACAAAAGGTCAAAGCTCCTTTATTTCTGAATCACTTACCAGACATACGTCCTGTTTATTCTGTCCACTGATATTAAGCTTTTTTTTTCCTCCTGTGCTTGCTTCACTGATATATTCAGTTTAACCTATTCAGAGAGCTTATCATGCAAATGTGAAAATTAAGATTATTTTGTTTACAACATAAGGTGATAACTAGGACAAGAATCATGTTGTAGATCTCCTGGAAGCCTCCTTGATCATTTTTCTTCTTGTCTGTCTGGAACTGTGGTTTTCTTGGCAATGTCACATCAGAGCCCCATTTCCACCACTTTCTGATGATGTTCTTTATGGTACAACTAATGTTTTAGCTTTTATATTTATATTTTATTTTTTATTTCTTTGTACTCGTCTCCTGATTGTGCCTTGCAACTTTGAGATCTACATGCTTGGTAAGCTTTTTGCAGACAATGCCTTCTACAAACCTATTGTCGATGATGTCAAGAAAATTTTACAGATACAGCCAATCTTTATTTGAGGTTAATTAAGATCAATTCAAGAATAACCCGTGTATATAAACTACATTTGAACATGACTTGGAATATAATTGGGTAATCCTGAGCACAGACACATGCCCCATTAAAAAGGTTGTGAACACACATGCAAACAGGCAATTGTATTTTTTTCCCCCAGTTAAACATTTCTGCTTTTTTTTTTCTTTTTTTTTTGAAGTCATTTGGTTGCTCTATCACATTAAAGACAGGGTAAAGATTTGACATGAAGTATCTCGGTTTAATTATTTTATACATCACAAACACCTGAAGTTCGAACAGGGCATGTGTTGACTTTTTATATCCAGTTCATCCACAATGCATCGAGAATCCAAATCACATGTGGAGAAAAGATTCAGACAGATATGTCCCATACTCGCGCAAGGCGCTCAATTGTTCTGCATTTAATTACACAATCACGATGATCTTCATCCTTGGAAATGAAAGAAACGTGTCTGACAGTTGGAAGCATTCAGGCTTGCAACAGCCTCAAAATAATCACATTGCCATTTCTTTTCCAAAGCACGGCTTATTTCCGTCCTGGATTCAACTGTACAAACACATACCCACACAGTGAGAAATCTCTTTGTAAATTACAATATGAAGAGAAATAGTTGGTTTCATGAAACATGATGTTTCTCTATTGCATTTACTGTGTGTTAAATATTGGAGCCTTTAAGGAGAATAATAATTGCACCAGTAACGTTGGGGGGGAAACACACTTTATTAGTTTTACAGAGAGTTACATAGTTTAGGATTTTTACATTAAGGCACTGCAGATATCATCAAGTACAGTACCTGAGGAAGACTGTTATAGATTGTAAAAACTGTTAGTTTGAGTGAACATTTTATTAAATCTTGAGTCATATATATATATATATATATATATATATATATATATATATATATATATATATATATCTTATGCAACAGGAAAAGCTGCCATGTGCATTTCCTGTATCCAATACACAGCGATCAACCATAACATTAACACCGGAGGCAGTGAAATGAATAACATCAATTGTCAATTATACACAAGTAAACCGGTAACAGGATCATTTGGATCATTTGCTAGGATCAAATCCCAGCATGCTGGTCAAGCCAATGTAGCACTACTGTAAATGCTGGGGAAGAAAAAAAGGTAACGCTGGTTATGATAGAAAGGCATGAGAACAATCAGTGCAACATAGCTTGCTGTGTATAGGGCTTAGCAGGCAAAGAGTTTCAAGTTGTTGATCCAGGTTTCTCCATATCTCAATCTGATTGAGCATCCATGGTCTCAGTCTCATGCATGAAGGCCCCACCTCATAACATAACTTACAGCACTTAAAAAATCTGATGCTAATGTCCTGGTGTCAGATACCACAGCACACCTGCAGAGGTCTTGAGGAGGCCATGTGTTGAGGGGTCAGAGCTGTTTTGGTGGTACAAGAGGGACCTACCCAGTACTGGGCTTAATGTTGTGGCTATACATCTTAAAAACATGAAAGAAGTTTAAGATGTTTTATAGTAATAAAAATAATCTAGGAGCACTATTATGGACTGTCCGGATGCAATATTTGACCCTAAGCCTTTAGTTTTAGTGCACAATCATGCAGTGTGGAAAAATCCAGCAGCGATGCTTTCCAGGGCTCGGATTATAAGATTTTAACTGTACTGTATATAAGGGTCACTTGCAACAAGTACACAGAAAAATCTTTCAATGATCTGTGAAATCACACACAAGCTGCAGAATTTCAGAATGATCTGTCTGTTATTTCATTCCCGAATTTGTCCCTGCTTTAATTTGGCGTTGGTGATGGCTGATTGCCAGAGAATGATTATTTGAAGGGTTTTTTAAGGCTACAGATTGATACATTAACTTTGAATAAGCTGCTAGAGAATCACATTACAGAGTTCATTTACAAAAAAAATGATATTCATGAATAAATTAAACATTTACTATAAAATAATTTCTAAAACCCACAAAGCTCTTTATACAGAAGCATAGTTTGTGACATATCATTTTAGATAAAATGCGAAACGTAAATGACTGCTCATTCCATACGATAAGATAAAAGCTACCATTTCATGCAATTAAAATAGTCCGAGATTTTTGGACATCTTTTAGGGTTAAATTTCACTTGTTAGAAAGAGTTTTATGATTTTGAATTTCTTCCGCGTAATTACCCATTCTATGACCTTCTTCTGAAGTCTCCTGATTCTAGACATTTGGTTACTCAGTTTGTTTCATTATTTACTCAGAGCTCTATGGTTTCTTCTGATGATATAAAAACTTTATGAGAGAAAGATATTAGCAGCGTGACCAGGAACACGAGGAGGACTTGCACAGGATTCATGCATTTCCGTGCATATCGTTTAAAGTGATCTACAACCCACACTATTCTAGAACTGAGGTCAATAAAATTTACCCCACTTGTGACAGATGCAAGTGCCAAGAAGCTACTCTTGCTCATACTTTCTGGTTTTGTGTCAAGGTAATTGGCTTCTTGCAAGATATATTCAAATTCAAATGTTTATGAAACTGAGATCACTCCAGACTGTAAACTTGCTTCTTTGGTTACTCTGATACTTCCTCACTCCTTTCGCAGATGGCCGAATGAGATGCCGTCTTCCTTCCATCTTGTAAAAAATCTGGTGCATCAATGTAAAAGATTTGAAAATGTCCCTTTTTTGGACTTTTACTCTTTTAGACAGTAATTTGCTCACTCCAGCTCTGCTCTTGTCTTTAAAATGATGGCCATATTTTTTATGTCTTGTAGTGTGTAATAGTTATGTTTTGGTGGATTTATGATGGTTTTCAGATTGTCTGGCTTGACGTGCCTTTTTTACTTTTATTCACTTTTTCTCTTTTGCTCCGTGTTCTTGCGGTTGTTCTTTGTTGTGGGATGGTGTCTGGGGTGTGTTGTTTGTTTTTAGATTGTATGGTGAAATGCATATCAAATAAAATATATATAATTTTTTATAATTTTTTCATCTGTTTAATTTCCATATTGTTTAAAACACCAGTTCGTCCAGTACTTACTATGTCTGGGTTATTCACTCAATTAGTCTGTACAGTAGCTATACCTATACTTAATCCCTTATTCAGGATCGCGGGAAGCCTGGAGCCTATCCCAGGAGACTTAGGGCACGAGGCAGGGTACTCACTGGACAGGGTGCCAATCCGTGCCAGGCCACACACATTTATACACTACGGGCAATTTTTGGAACGCAGGTTAGCCTAATCTGCATGTGTTTAGACTGTGGGAGGAAACTGGAGTACCCGGAGGAAGCTCACAAAGTACGGGGAGAACATGCAAACTCGAAATCTGAGAATCGAAACCCGGACCCCGTAGGTGCAAGGCGACAGTGCTAACCATTAAGAAACCATACTGCATAACGAATTTGGGTTAATGATCATCAATTTAAAAGAGAATCAGAGGCGTACACCTACCCAAAAATACCTAAATGTAACCCCAAACTTAACCTCAGTAACCAAAGTCCTTTAAGATTTAATCAACCCAACCATGTATTTTCCTTGTGAGGATGAGTTTTTCCCACAAGGTAAAAACTGTCACATGTTCCTATACATTTGTAAATTTGGCCCTCACCATGATGGAAAAACATGCTTCCGCAGACACGCACAAACACACTCACACACACACACACACACACACACACACACACACACACACACACACACACCTGGGTGACATTCAAACTCAGCCTGAGAAAGGAAGATTAATCATGCAGATTAATCAGCATATAAAAACTCACTGCTCTGGTATAGTATCTGTCTTTATCATCGCCACATGCTGGGAATTACACAGACCATTTGAATATAATCACTTATCCTGCTGTGCCACTTGTGTGCTCCCTTGGATTAGCAGACAAAATCATATTGCCTTTAACTGGCAAACAGAAAGGGAGGACTTCACACTCCTGCCTTCAGTTACCGCAAGGGAAAAAGAGTGCTTCTCTGAGGTCAGCGCAGAACTCGTCCTTGCCTGAAGGCAGTAATCACCTACAAACAGAAAATAACATCAGTCAGTCCGACATAATCCACAGGTGCATCCGTAGAGGAGTATAATTCATACAAACATGGGATTTTATGAGAAAAATAAGCCCATAAACAAATGGACACAGCTGACACTATGGACGGTTTCCTTGAATCATATGTAAATAATATACATTGGAAAAGAATCAGCAATTTGGAAGGTTGTGAAATCACGAATATCTACATTCCATTATTTCACATTGTAATTTAATCAATGGAAACCTCAGCTACAACTGGACAGGGTGTACCTAATGTCAGATTTTTTGTGGAACTTTTTTCTTACATATATATATATATAGGCTGTTATAATTTGGGAGAAAGTGCAGCAAAGGCATGCAAAGAACAGAAGAAAACTTGCTCACCATGAAATATGCAGAATTTGAATTATATATCATCCCTGTACCAGCTTGAAAATGAGGCTCACTATCTAAAGGCCAGGCTGAAAATTAGTCTTACATTCATTATGCTTAGAGGACAGATAAGGAGCTTCATTGTCTTGGCAAAGATTAAACTCTGCTTCATGGTTCGAAGTGACACAAAAAAAAATGTTGAGCGTCAGGATTGCGGTTTTAGCGTCTGTGTTGCGGTAGATAATGACACAGCAGATGAACTGAAAGACATTTATAAACACAGCATACATGCATCGCTGGTTGCACACTAAAACAGCGTGCTCCTGTTCAGAGATACACACCGCGTCTTCATGACGCAAATGAAAACCGACATAAGATTTCTCAGAAAAGTTGCAGTAGAGCAGGGCTCTTCGAAGGTTTCGCGAACAGGGATCACTTTAACTGTGAAATGAAGTCCAGAGACCCATTTGTCATTTTACTGTACTGTAGGGTAAAGTTACTTTACTACTGTATGATAAATCATAGGCATTAGTGAATTATATTATTTAGGACAGGTCGATACATATTGGAGTATTTGAAAGATACACTCAAGATGTGAGCGAGGTCAAGTTACTTTAATTCAAGAGTTTTTTTTTTCAGCTTTAATTCAAGAGTTTTTGAGAAAAGTGTGCCGTTCAGGAATTACAGTCATTTTTATACACACACATACTGTAAATAATGGAACAAACTAACATAATTACAAACATAAAGATCGCCTTTCATACTTGGATGAAAATCCTTTGCAGCCAATGACCGCCTGAAGTTCGGAGCCCATGGACATAACCAAAATGCTGGGTTTCTTTTCTCGAGATGCTTTGCCAGACCTTTACTGTTGCTGGCTTTAGCTGCTTCTTGCTTGTATGTCTTTAGGTCGAAAGACTTGGTCAATGAAAAATATCCCATGTATTTGACTTGGGTATAAGTGAAATAGGGAACAAGTGAGTGAATTAGACATAAATTAAGGATTAAATTTACTGTGTCCAGTTGATCAGTCACAGATGCTAATATTATATATTCATATACTGTATGATTTCAATATCCTTATTCAGTGTCCTATTATATATACTTTTGGTCTGTACTGTGTGTATATATATATATACAGTACACACACAGTACAGACCAAAAGTTTGGACACACCTTCTCATTCAAAGAAGTTGAATTTGTATTATGGCAGGAAAAAAGCAGCTAAGTAAAGAAAAATGAGTGGCCATCATTACTTTAAGAAATGAAGGTCAGTCAGTCCGAAAAATTGGGAAAACTTTGAAAGTGTCCCCAAGTGCAGTCACAAAAACCATCAAGTGCTACAAAGAAACTGGCTCACATGCGGACCGCCCCAGGAAAGGAAGACCAAGAGTCACCTCTGCTGCGGAGGATAAGTTCACCCGAGTCACCAGCCTCAGAAATCGTAGGTTAACAGCAGCTCAGATCAGAGAGCAGGTCAATGCCACACAGAGTTCTAGCAGCAGACACGTCTCTAGAACAACTGTTAAGAGGAGACTGTGTGAATCAGGCCTTCATGGTAGAATATCTGCTAGGAAACCACTGCTAAGGACAGGCAACAAGCAGAAGAGACTTGTTTGGGCTAAAGAACACAATAAAGAAAACTCTTTGAATGAGAAGGTGTGTCCAAACGTTTGGTCTGTACTAGATAGATAGATAGATAGATAGATAGATAGATAGATAGATAGATAGATAGATAGATAGATAGATAGATAGATAATAGGACACTGAACAAGGATACTGAAATTATTGTCAGGTTCATGCAACCAGTTAGAGACACATTTTTCATGGTGGACGGAGCCAGTAGAAGATGGGAAAATTGTGCGCATCAAGGGATGCACATGGTCTGCAAGAATACTCACATAGGCTGTGGGATTCAGCGATGATTAATTGTATTAACGGGTCCAAAGTGTGGTGAGAAAACATTCCACACAACATTCCACCGCCTTCGCCAATATGGACAGTTGAGACAACACAGATTGGGCCCATGGATTTGTTCTGTTGGTACCAAATTCTGACTTTATTAGAAATCAAGATTCATCAGACCAGGTTATGGATTTCTGTGCCCACTGGAGCCTCAGCCCCCTCTTCTTGGCAGACAGACGTGGAATGTGGTTTTCTGCTCTTCTAGCCCATTCTCAACAAAGTTGGGCTACAGTATGTGTGCATCCTGAGATGCTTTTCTGCTCATCGCAGTATTACAGATCTGTGGTGCTGTAGCCTTCCTGTCAGCTAAAACTACACACTGGTTTTGTTTAAAAATCCCAGGAGATCACAAGTTATATAAATACATAACCAACAAACTGGTCTGGCACCAACAAATATGCCACAGTCGAAGTCACTGAGATCAAATATTAAATAGAGTGCTGATTGAGTGAATATTATATACATACACATATAATTTTTATAATGGTGAGCTGCGATTTCAGACTCTCTAGCTAAATTTTTAAATCTTGGGCCCACTTATTATGCTTCACATACCTCGCTTTGAGAACCGCTGCTGTCGAAAGCATGATAAAATATATTTTTTTTAAATATTCTATTAAGTCTTCCAGGCAAAGATATCAAAGAGCTCAAGAGTAAACTGTATGCTGTTCATGAAATAATTTTGATTTGGATGGGAAAGGAAAAAGCGGCAGTCTGACTCCGATGCATGATGAATGCAACCCAAGTGTATCATTGTATAGTCTGTGCATTTCTATTGACTGGAGCAAGCAGCAAAAGATTGATATGCTTTACATGAACTCTCCAATTCTGTAGGGGGCTTCATTCCTCTCATCAGCATTGGACTGGCTTGGTCTATATTGGACAAATCTATTCATGCAGCAGCTGATGAACAAAAAGCAGTCAAATGGATTGAATTGGAGTGACAATTAAAAAGGGAAGTGGCACTTGGTTGTACAGTCTAAATAACACAAAATAAGATGTCTGTCTGAGTATATCTCACAGTTCAATGCTTTTCAGTTTTTTATGTCATTTGAAAGGAAGATTATATAGATGCTCGCCATCTCCATCCTCATTGATGTTTGAAATATGATTATGGGTTTACGTGAGATAAATGTCACTTAATATGTCAAAACTAACAATAGTTCAAAGGTGCTATTATGATGAAAGATGAAATATGACTTAATGGAAATCTTCAGGGATTTACTCCACTCAATATCCTAACATTTTAAGCATGTGGATTTAATAAATTGATCAAAAACAAGCCTTAAACAAGAATAATCAGGCGGCATGAGTCACCATAACTGCATTATTACATGTGGGTTTGCTGAAAGCCTTTTGATATCATGCCAAATTCGAGAAATCTGTATATATGTCAATGTTTTTGCTAAAAATGCTGCATTTGTGAAATTCCTACAGGTGTGAATTTGTTTTGCCATTAATGCTACATTTGTGGACTAGGCCGGATGCAAATGTGCTTTGCTACGAAGAGCTTAAACATATATTTTCATAAATTTGTCTTGCATTATCGACAGCAATGAAAACCTTGACAATTTAAAGGGAACCCAAGTTGCATTCATTTCATTCAAATACAGAAAACATGGGCCACCATTGGTGAGCAAAGTGTTCTTCAAACACCTTTCCTATGAAATAATTGACAGATATAGCAATATATAACAGAAATTGATTCATAGCGATACTATTTAATATCACTCGAATGAGGATGGGTTCCGAGTCCGGTTCTGCTCAATTGAGTCCGGTTCAACTGAGTCCTGTTCAACTGAATCCGGTTCTGCTCCGGTTCTGCTTCCTATCGTCATGTCAGGGAGGTTTTCTGTGCCACCATCACCCCTTGCCTGCTCATCAGGGACAAACTGATTATCATCATTTATCCTTTTTTCTTTTATTATACTTTTTTTTACTTAATATCCATATTTTTCTATTTCTGTAAGGCTGTTTTTTTCCCGACAAAGCTCTATACAGAGAAAATTGAATGGAATTGATTCATTCATACAGTATATATTCAGTCAGTGAGTCAGTCAGTCGTTCATTTTCAGTTTATTCTATAAAGCCAGAAAATAAGTCCACACACAGACACACACACATACTCGTTCACACCTAGGGGCAATTTAACATAGCAAATCCAGTGACCATGGAGAAAAATTAAGAACCCAGAGGAAATTGGGAAAAATATGCCAAACTCCAAAACCCCAATCACTCAAGCCCCAGGGACCCTGACGCTCTGAGGCAGCCACACACTACCCAGTGTACCACCATTCCACCCATAATAATATCCCTTTAGAGTGAACGGATAAATTCTTAAGAGTAATTAGAGCTTGGCTTCATTCCACAAATTTTTTATTTCAAATGATAAGTTCAATGTCTCAATATATTACTCACACTAAATCTCCGCTACTAAATAGAACGGCACCGAGCATAATCACGCAGAACTCTTGCCAGGCATGATTAACATTTAATTAACATTTTTCTCATCCTGTGAATAAGAGTATCTTTGTGTCTCTTTGTAGTTTGTGTAGCATTGTGTGTAATCTCTGATATCAAATTTGCAAAATGGAAAAAAAAAAAAATAAGTGACGCAAATATCAAAGTGTTACAACAAAGAATTTTGAAACATGCTTTCTAACGTTCTGTAAAACTATTACTAAAAAAAATGTGCAAAATTTTGCTTCTCATTTTGAAAAAAGAGTCCTGGTTTAATACCAAATAGCAGATCATCTGCTTTTCTGATTCGAGGCTTGCAGCATGAGTATGTGCCACGAATTATTATCAAGCTATTAACATTCTGTTATATCTGTACAAAAATGATGTTTGTCGGTCTGTTCTGCTGTACGGTTTGTGTAGTCTTGCATGTAAACAGGCTCTAATGTGAGCAAATTTGTAAAGTAGGAATTGAAATGTGAAATGCCGTCTCGAGCTGGATGCCTGAATCACGCGACGCAGCAACGTGGATTTCATAATGCTGTGAATAAGGCTTCTTTAAAAAAAAAAAAAAAACAAGCACTATGGCTGAACAAAGCTTGTGAATGTTTTATCACAGGTAATCTGTTTTAATATCCGAAATAATGCTCCCTGGGAATTCTTTCATTCAAAGGAACACACATAAAGCTATTCATGATGATAGTGTAGCCATAAAATGTAGAAGACTTGGGCAGCACACAAGAAGTGAAACTTGTTTTTATTGCATCATTTATTGCGGCACTTAAATAAAGCCTTAAAAAATTATCTCAAAAGAAAGAGATCTGTTAGTTCAACTCATACACTCCTGCTGTGATGAAAGCCTCAATCTGCAAGCGTCTTCAACAAGGCAAACCAGAAAGAGCACATATGCGAGCAAATATTGCATCAGTTGAGTCGGAATGGTTGTGAATACAATTTTCGAAAGACAACAGGGGTAAATAATAGGGTAAACTGAAGAAAAATGCACCTCGGTCATTCATCTTGCAGCTCTGTAGGGAGAAGTAAACATAAATTTGTCTTGAGTGCCATCGTTATTACACACATGGGTTGTAAAAACACCATTCGGCTGGTGCGCCCTGCTTTGTAGCATAACAAACATATTACAAAAGCTGTGTTCGAGAATGACACAGTTTATACTTAACACTACCACAGGACTGAGCACCGCTATCTTCATTTATTTATCATATCATATCATATCATATCATATCATATCATATCATATCATATCATATCATATCATATCATATCATGTGCTGGACTTCTGACCCTCGAGATGGTGCCCTGTATTAATTGGACGAATACTAGCGACTTATTGAAAACAAATTCTATCAAGCAAAACCTTTTATAACCACCACTCAAAGCTGTTGAAGAGTTACGTATCTGAGATATGTACAGTATTATCTCATTGTATTAACAGTTTTACCAACCTTTTCTGCCATCATATTTAGAAAACTTGTTTAAATCCATCTTGCATCTCCTAAAAAAAAAAATTAATAAATAAAAACATGCTTGTTGGGTTGTATTAAAACAATACATGTTGGATGATTCAGGCGATAAACTTGTCTAAAATGATTTGAAGACATTCTTAAGTAATGCATCATTTTCCTTAACAATACTCTGGCACTGTACCATCATTCAACAAAGAACATTCCCTTATGACTTTCTCATGCTCTACTTTTTCACCGCCTACAGTGGTAGCCAAAAGCATTCAGACGAAACTAAAATTTTATGTTTTAATGATATTATCTCTTTTTTTTTTCTTTTTTTCTTTTTTAATAATAAGGCCTGTATTCTTCAAAATGTGCTGAATCCGACTGGGCATAGAGTCAATAAGACGTCTACGCTACAGAATACAGATTCTTGACTGCCACTGCCTTCTTCAGCATTACCCAGCACTTTTCTATTGGGTTTAGGTCTAGAGATGACCCACGCAACGGCCCCAGAAGCTGAATACCAGCGTCACATAGCTATTTTTTCACCAATTTTTCAGTTAATTAGTACAACTCTTCAGCCAGATAGGCTAGAACTAATTAGTGGAATCATCTGTTTTGTGCACAGGAAGAACTATAATACATGGCACATGCTGTCTTTAGACTTTCAGCCACCACTGTACTGTATAATGAGTAGGTAATGAAGAGAGAAGAAGGCCACACGTTAGAGAAGAGAACCATTAGAGAGCTTCTGGGTGTAGCTGCCCAGCACTTGGATTTGATTTCTATATGTACAGAAATACATGCAAATGTCTTGGCACCCCTGGTCAAACGTGTTAATGTGTATAATTATGTACAGTAAGTAAAAGATGAACTAATATCCAAAAGGCATAATATAAAGACGAAACACTTTTTTTTGTATATTTTAAGCAGGAGTACTGTTTTATTTCCATATTTTACAGCTTCACAATAATAATAATAAATAAAGTTAAAGGACCTGAAGCAAATGTTTGTGCACTCCACATGATCAGAACGCCATCTTTGGCATATATTGTATTACAGCTTGTAGGTTTAATTTTTGTTTAGCAAGTTATGTGTATTTTAGTACTTGTTCTTGTATGTACTGTATTTTTGTCTGTTCTTCCTTGCAAAGGGATTCAAGTGCACATGGTGTAGCCATGTTAGCCATAGGACATGCAACTGTATTTCCTGTACATGGAGATCTATGTTGTCAGCACCTTAAATATAAGTGATAGGGTAGCTGCAGTAAATCCTGATAGTAAAACATCAAGGACACAGCCCGGTACATTCCACATAAAAGAATTTCACAAAATTCTGTATACAATACCAATTGTACGCAATACCAGTACAACTCACCTTTAAATACTGTTTTGTTTATTTTTTACTTGTAAAAGTTCACAAAAATCATGCCTTATTACATGTGATGTATTTGGCTGACATGCACACTGTCTATCTCTGCCTAATAGTTTGTATCTAATAATGGATTTAATTAACACTAAAGCCATTCACAGGCAGACAAAGTATTAAGTGGTATACTACCACTGAATGTGCAGGAAAGGCATTATTTTGAATCCTTAAGTAAAGTCTAAGTGTATAAAATAGTGTGCACTGATGCACTGTGAGAAAAATGTTTTGCACACAAATGAACACAAAAATACATTAGATGTGTGCATCTGACCCAAAAACAAAAAGATGCAAGAGTGGGTGTTTTTCAACTCTCATGCAACAGGGAGAGAGTATTCAGATACAAAGCTCGCGGAATAATGAAAGGATATATTCATTACAGCAATATGGGAGCATACTGGATGCTCCCACTGTGCTGCAAAAAAACGTGTTTACAGTGTTTATTTATTCATAATTAGTATTACTCTGAATAGCATCACTGTGGTGTAATCGAGTAATTGCATCACTGTGCATTTCTTTTGTTGGTAGTAGTTTAGTGCGTCCTTTCCAGCAATGCGTCCATTTAAGTGTCTATAAAGGTTTTTTGTTTGTTTGTTTGTTTGTTTTTTAATATACGTATATGCATTTTTAATGGAAGCAAACATAGTACAACCAGTAGTGGGAAGCTGGATTACTATTAGTTATAATTCTTGTTTGCGTCTCGTATTCATTTATATTTCTGAGCTCATGACCAGAAGGTATATTCAAATATTAACATGGCCTGAAAGTCACTGTTGGGCATCGAGCATAGCCCCCAACCATCAACTGCTATTTGTTTAAAAGACACCTAACAAATATGTAAATGTTTTAAAATTGTTTCTTTTCTGTAGGCTTTTTTTTTATTTCTTCTTTGATTTATGACAATGTATTGTTTAATTAATGTCTTTCTTACAAATGGAGAAAATAATGCAGGGGTGAACCCATATTCTTTAACCAAACAGATTTTCATTAAAATTAATCAATTTGTTTTGGTTTGTTTGTTTGTTTGTCTGTGATGGACTGATGGCACAACTGCTCCCATATACTGTATATAGACTATATGGTACAGTATCTGCCTTACGGTCATTTCCCTAGGATTGATCCTCAATTCCGCTGAGACTGTGATCAGGATAAAGGGTGAAGATAAAACAATGGTTGGTTGGTTTTTGGAAATATTTTTGTTTTACTTCAGCAACTCTAATATGAAAAAGGGTTTCTTTGGTTTTTATTTCTTAGATAATTGAGGCTTAGAAGTTCCATTCGGAAAGCTCTGGTAATAAAGCATTATTTTGTAGCTTCTACTGTATGTAAAACCTTTAAGGGGTCCCCTAAGGCATAACAGAAAAGAACCCTTTGTTCTTGACGATTTATATGGGTTATACAGTACACATCCTGTTTCCCGGCTTCTGGTTGGAGTTCTCATCGCATTGCTGAGGATGAGGCTCTTTGCTGAGGATGTTCTCGTGTGGTCTGCTTGGGATGCATATGGTGACTGTAGTTGGTTGGACTTGATGCACACAGCTGTTTTATGATGACTTGTAACTGCAGTCACTCAATAGACTCTATATTAACTTAAACACCTCTCCTTATTATATTGAACTTCTAGTCTCCGATCACACAGTATGACTGTGGATCGATCCTTGCTATCTGATATCACCCAAATGAGGATGTGTTGAGTTAGGTTCGGTTAAATGTTTCTTTAAATTGTCATCTCAGGGAGTTTTTCCTTGCCACTGCCGCACTTGGCTTGGTCATCAAGAACAATATGATTATTATACTGTAATTATCCTTTTTTTTTTATTGAATACCCCTGAATTTAATAAAATTGTACTAAGAATGGATGCAACTCTTAATTCAAAATCAATTAAAAACTCATGAGTAAATGATCATATAACTTTTTATGAATTTAGGAGGGATTTGCAAAACATTGCAGCTTTACAGTATGTGTAACAGGTAATTAAGCTTTACCACAGTGGCGAGCACAAAAACACCTCAGCGTACACAAAGCACTGAACCTGGGGCTGGATGAACTACAACAGACCACATTAGTCTCCACTTCTGTCAGGAAATGAAAAAGAACCACAATCTGAGAATATCATAGACACAGACACACCTAAACTTTACGGGTAGAAAAAAAATTTGAAAAAAATTTCCCGGTCTTAGTGTTCAGTGGGCGTGAGTCTGTACCCATGATTGCCACTGATTCTTGCTCTTGACTAGTGTATTTGTGACACATTCTGAGGTGCTTTTTTAACTGCCACAGTTGTACAGAGTTCTTATGTGAGTTAGCATAGGCTTCCTGTCAGCTCAAACCAGTCTAGTCACTTTACTACGATCTGGCTCATCAGCAAGGTGTTTTAGCTTTCAGACTGGAAGTTTTTTTTTTTTTTTTTTTTTGTCTTGTGACTTGTTTTTGTCTTGTGTGAGTTCCCAGAAGATCATCGGGGGATTCATTGACTTACTCATCATCTATACCGCCTTATGCTGTACACAGGAGGGCCTCGGGGGACATATCCCCGGAGACTTAGGGCATGAGGTTAGGTACACCCTGGATGGGGTTCCAGTCCATTTCCCGGCACACACACACACATGCACACACTCACAAGGTCATTCATATACTACGGGCAATTTGTGAACACCAATTTGTCTAATCTCCATGTCTTTGGACTTTGGACTGCAAATTCGATGCGCACAGATCAGAGGTGAAAATCAAACCTGGATCCTGGCGGTGCGAGGTGACAGTCCTAAGCACTAAGCAACCGTGCTGCCTAATCAGCGTGGTCTTATTTTATTCATTCATCTTCTATACCGCTTATCCTGAGTACACTTAGTACCTGTAGGACTTAGGGCACGAGGCGGGGTACACTGCATGTCTTTGGACTGTCGGAGGAAACCAGAGTACCCGGCGGAAACCCACCAAGCACGAGGCTGGAAATGAACGCGGATCAATATGCCACGGTGCTGCCAGCAGCGTGTCATGATATACTCAAATCATTTTACAGTGTCACTGAGATCAGAATTTCTTGACTTGTGTGTGATTGATTGATTAACAGAGAACTGCATGAATGAGTAGGTGTACAGGTGTTCCTATTAAAGTGGACGGTAGATGAATTAAAAAGTGCTACGAATTTGGATGTATATTAAAGCTGAAAATATATATGTATATATTTTTTTAATGTAAAAACAATACTATGTAATATTTGTAATTACTTCTCATTCGCTTGTGTCTCTTGTTTGTTTTTGTCCCGTCGGATTTTTCGATTTCATTGCCCGCCTCGCCCGTACGTATCCATGACTACGCCGGGTGTGGGCGGGGACTGTGGGCGGGGCGGAGGGCGGGGTTTCGGTGGACCAACTCTTCCTCAAAGTCCAGCGCGCTCCCGGCGCTCTCACACACACACATACACACACACACCTCCTCCAGTCGTCACCTCGGCGTACAGTCAGTCAGTATCTGCCGCACTCCTCAGTGAGCTACTCACAACTTCAGTCTCTCCGCTCCACGGCTTTTTGCTCTGAACAAAACAACAACAACAAAGTGCTCGGACATCCTCGCTCAGGTTGAGACCAGCCCGTGTTAGTGGACAGGAGCCCCGGCTTTGGAAGGATGCGTTTAGTTTTCATCTTCGGTGCTTTCCTTGGTGCTGCGATGTTTCCTCGAGGTAGGCTGCGTGATCCTTTATAAGCAACGTTCTATATACGACCTTTAATTCATTAGAACATAGAGATCATCAACAAGTGCTGAGATCGGATATGTTTAACTTTAATTAATTAATAATAATAATAATAATAATATGTTTGACTGAAATAGTCTGTAGTTATTGTATAGCAGGAGAACATTATTATGAGTGTATAATAATAATAATAATAATAATAATAATAATAATAACCCCTACTTTCAAGGTCAGCTTTAACATATTAATGGAATATGATTGAGATCAGTGTGATCAGTGACAGTATTCGTCCCTGGTGTGTGAGATTAGGTGTGTGCCGCTTTCTCAGTATGAGAAGGAGAGTACGTATTTATTTATTATTTATTTATTTATATATTTATTTATAGTTCCGGACTTTATTCATTAGTTTCGGTTTCCGAATGTTGCCGCGTTGTCTCTGTGCGCGCGCAGAGAAAGAGAGAGAGAGAGAGAGAGAGTGTGTGTGTGTTTGTGTGTGTGTGTGTGTGTGGTACGTGTCTGAGAGCGAGTGAAAGAGGACGGGTTGTGTGATCATAAACACGCCTATAAATATATGAGTCAAGGTATTCTGCGTGCTTCGTTGACCCGGGAGTCATTCACGATATGACGTCACATCAGTCATACCCGAAAACTGACTTCCTGTTATTAAGTTTTATTCTAGCAGCTCCAGTGTTTGTACTGTGTGTGTGTGTGTGTGTGAGGCTTTCTGCTCTGTTTGTTGAACTCTGTAGTATCATATACATGCTCGGACGGTTTGGGGGAACCTGGGTGGTGGCTTGTGCCCTGCTCACCTCCTTATCGAATCTTATCTACTGATAAACAAGCAGATTAAGAAAGACAAAGGTTCTCAGATCTGTGTGTGTTTTTTTTCCGGAGATCCCCCAGCTTTTGTTTTTCGAATGAATGCACCCACTTAGTGGGAACCTGTTCCTGTATGGGGTGTCAATAAAATGATCTGCTGCGTGGACTTCAGATAGAGATCGAATGTCGCCAGTTACACATTACTCACAAATACACCACATTTGACATTTGTGATTTTAAAAGGATTGTATGACAATGAGATCACACTGTGCCACCACTTCCTTTTTTGTGTGTGTGTACTTACGTGAACTGAGATTCACTCAAGTGATGTCATCGTGACTGACATTTGATTTCCATTTGAAGGCATGATCACAACATAGAGGAAGTGAAAATGAGGGAGCCGAGTGTGAGATGTGTGTGTTTAGGTTAGACACTTCAAAATGTCATTAAGTCCCTTGTGCCTAGATGTGACACTGCGTGGAAAGCCCGGTACTGATGGAGGGAAACTGTGATCTGAAAGTCCCTTGTTTTCCGGCTTTTTTTGCATAATGCGCACGCTGAATCGTTTATCATGGTACCTTGGCGGGTATGAACTCCTTCAGGTTACTGCTCTGTGAGAAACTAGAGGCTCGGGTGGTTACAACAGCTCTCTCTCTCTCTCTCTGTCTCTCTCTCTCTCTTTTTTATTATTATTTGCATACTCATTTTCTTGTAGCACAGGTATTAGATTATGTGAGTGTGTCTCTGCTGTTTTTTTCCCACATTCTGCCACGTATTAAAGCACTTCACCAGAACCTGTCTTCCCCCCCTGTTTAATCACTGTGGATGTGATATGGGAAAAATCAGGCAACACAAATCACGTGGTGGGGAGATGAGCTGCTCGTGAAATCCTGTTCGACTGTTTGCTACGGAGCGAAAAATGTCAGCAGCTGTTTTAGAAAATAACTCAGCTTTTTAGTAGTCTTAACGAGAAGGTACTGTAGCTACTGTAGTGTCGTTAGCTTGCTCTTAGGCTCTTCACAGGCAAATAGGAGGGTGTGGCCCTTTTTATATATCCTGCTCTAATTCTTGCCCGTGGTTCTGGTTATGCTAGCAATCCGTTTTCCATTTCGTGCTTGAAAATCCTTCATTTGGTGATAGAAAGCGTGACAAGTCAACCTTGATTTATCATGAGGGGGAAAAAAAGGAACTTGTCTAGGTCAAACACACACACTTATGAAAAGCTTGCATCTCCCAATGGCCTCAGGTTTCCTCGCTTTGCCCTTGCCTTCACTCAGCTCTGTTTGTTTAAAGGCCACTGTTTCTGAAGTGCTGTCAGAAGGAGGAGATCAATCTTCCCTTTATGTGGGAAGACATTATTTTTGGTTCCAGCGAAGCAGGATTAAAGGTGTGCTACCACCCTTGAAACTCCAAAGCTTGAGCATTCAAATTAATTTCTTTTAAACAGGAGCCAAGCCTTCCCTTGTTACTGCTGTAAGACTGACAAAGCTGTCAGTTATTTGCCATATCTTGGGTGCCACGTGTTAATTTGCCCAATTGTAAACAGCATGACTAATCTGCATGTTAAATAGGGAGCTATTTTGTGCAACGCCTTCCACTGTTTTTACACTCAGACGGCACTTACTCAGGACAATTATGATTTGTGGTTCCGGGCCAGATCTGCCATTGTATGTGGAAGGATATAGAATTCAGTGCCAAATTTAGTGTATTGTATGAAAATGGCTTCGAGTCAAGAAGGATTTTTTTAAAATTAATTATTAATTTTTTTTGTGGTGAATGTTTTAATCGTTAAATAATGTCTCAGGATGTTTGTGTTTTCTTCCTTCTACAGTACTTCAGCTTACCCATTCAAGGTGACTCTCAGATTATTCTATTTTAAGTGGGAGGTTTTGAATGGCGAGCATGTGAATAATAACTACAATAAAGTGTGGAAGAGGCCGAAACTCATCGAGAGAGACAGAAGGGGGGGTTGAGCGAAGGAAAAGACAGACGGAGAGAGAGAGAGAGTGAGAGAGAGAGCTACAGTACTTGGGGAGAATAAAAAAAATGAAACTTTAATGGTTGGACAGATATGACAGAAACGAAAACGCTTCAAATCCAGCGCGAAGATATACCGAACGAAAAATGATGTGCTTAAAAATTCCTTAATATTTACATATTCATCTCTTTGTAGATGAAGTATTAACTGTCAGAGTGGGAGAGGGTGTGGGTATGATGGAAGAAAGAAAGAAAGAAAGAAAGAAAGAAAATGCTTTGAGCTTTTTGTGGCTCGTGCTTTTTTAGAATAACGATTATTGTTGAGAACCGGACGAGTCCCAGAGATTGAGTATGTGTGGACATCACTCAGTCATTTTTTTTTTTTTTTTTTTTTTTTTTTTGCTGTATTGTTTGGGCTTCATGCATTTAGGCCATCCATCCACATTTTCCCTAAGTAAGGCATCCATTATTGCATTACTTATTCATGCGTCAGCAGGCAGACCTCAGCACCCTTAATGCCACAGCGTCAGAGATGGCTTTTACAGTAATTTCTTCTGTCCATTGGATAAATGAGGCATCTGC
This sequence comes from Clarias macrocephalus, assembly GCA_011419295.1. Taxonomy (NCBI): domain Eukaryota; kingdom Metazoa; phylum Chordata; class Actinopteri; order Siluriformes; family Clariidae; genus Clarias; species Clarias macrocephalus. The sequence goes on from JAAGKR010000065.1 coordinate 96,798, forward strand.
TTTTTTTTCCAGAACTCCTCACCCTCTTCCGCACACGCACACACACACACACACACACACACACACACACACACACACACACACACACACACACACACACACACACACACACACACACACACACACACACTTTTGCACAGACAGGGTGTTGTTGCCTGTGCAGTGAGCTTGTTCTTCTGTCATCTGCTAATGGATTAATTGAAGCCCTGGAGATGGAGGACCTGCTGCCTGAGCTTCTCTAAGCATTCATTTATTTAAACCTAACTGATCTTATCCACTCTGGTGCTTCCTCTCATTCTTTCTTTTCATCCATACAGCCATCATACAGCTCTAACATGCTGTTATCATCTCTGTAATGCCGCAGTGCTGTAAGCTAGCCAGATGTGTGTATACAGTATTTGTGTATATACTGTATATATTACACCACACAGCAGAGGAAACGTTATTGCCATATTGCAGGCTGATGGATGACTGTGTTTGCTCCTGAACGGGGAAAGATTATCTTTGGCAGCCAGCAGATGCACCAAGGGCTGTATATTGCCTTGTCCCTATATGTTCATCCATGTGGGTGGGGAAATGACGCTAAGTATCATTTCTGAACTCGCTAACTAAGAGGAAAATTCCCACCCTCACGTCCCGGTTTAATTGGAATTCACCTTTTCTGCCGCGACCCCGTCACAATCGAGTCCCGGAGCGTAGAAAGTCCGAGATAATTCCAAATGTCACCGAAGTTCCTCCAGGGCTGATCTGTTTGCTGTGTGTCAGGACACAGGTTAAAAAAAATCAATATCCATCAGAACCAATCTTCACTTATCAAGACTTACACACTTCAGCTAAAAATCCTTGAGCTTGTAAGAACATAGTGATTTGTGCGCCCGCACATGCCAGTCAGCAGCCAGCGTCTTTGTGCACCTTGGTGAATATGTGAGGAGTAAATCAGACACATGTGACCCTGTGTGAGATATATATATATATAATATATATATATATATACCTAGATATATATATATACCTAGAGCATCATGGAATCTGTCAGGACGTGCTACGTGACTGTAATCACCGGAGCCGGAGAAATTTTCCACTTTCAGTCTTTAATGAAATGTCAGTTCACCTTGTCCCTGATGGAGCAGTGTTTAAGCACCTATAACTAGGCTCTTTTGGTCTGCTTTTGTTCGTTTATTGGCCGTTAATATACACGTATTGATGTAGAAGTCGATGGTCAGGTCAGGGGATAAGCATTGATTGTCCAATTAAGCTCACAAACATGTTTGGGCAGGACGCACACACGCACTCAAGCACGCACGCACGCACACACTCCTCGGCTGTAACTCATGGCCGTAGTAATTCTACTTGTGGGGCCCGTTTGTTCTTAGCACACTTTTAGCAGCTATTATGTGCTTGGAGGAGTTTCCTTTATACGCTTGTTTACCGGGATTGGGTTATAAATCAAGCCACGTCTGAGGCGCCCTCATTGATTGTCTGTGAGATAATGCTGCTAATTGCGCACACCGTTTGCAGTGTTGTGCCACACGGGACCATGGATTTCCATCGGCGTCGATGTAAGCTACACGGATTTACTTGTTAACAGCCCCTGTGCTGATTTAAAAGTCGTTCTGTGGATATTTTTAGTCGTAAAATTTCTTTATTCATGTTTAATGTTTGTCCTGGTATTTATATCTTCTCCTGAAAAGGTCACATATCACAGTAAGAGATTTCTTCGTTTTCTTCTTCTTTTTTTTCCCCTCCCTCCCTCTCTCTCTCGTCCTGGCTTTTAAATCAAATCCTGTCAAATATCCATCCGAAGCTTTGAGCATATCAATTCAGTTTGACATTCAAAGTGGGCCAACCTTTTTAGGCAGCCATGGAGATGCAAGATAACTGGATAACTGGCTTTCGCTGTCTGTTGCTTTGATGGTGTCTGTGATGTGCGCCTATTGCTTTTCTCCATGCTCTACCTGCCGCTCTCTTTTTTTTTCCTTAAGTGACACTACTCAGAATGACACGATTAAGCCCCACCCCCCGTATTTCCTTTTCTCACCTTGTGGCCACTTTAAACCCCTCGACTCCTCTGCTTTGTGCTTCACATGGTGCGTACGTAAATGAAGGGTATGTGTGAGCTGGTACTGTGGTGGCTTGAGGTTATCGCCATCGCCGCTCGGGTTTTTCCCACCTCATACTACAGGAATTTCCGATTTGTCTTTTAAATTCACCTCAATTTAAAACACCTCAATGTTGTTGGTCCTTCGGCTGCTCCCGGGCAAGGGGTCGCTACAGCGGACCGCGCATACAAGCCTGGCTCAGATTTTATACCAGATACCCTTCCTGATGCAACCCTCCCATTTTATCTGGGCTTGGGCCTGGCACTGGATCCAGTGGCTGGGAATTGAACCCGGGCCTTCCGCATAGCGTGTGAGTCACCAGTGCCCTTAAAAGACTTTGTAAAATTTAGCCACGTGTCCATGCCCCCGCCCGCTTTCGCATGACTAGGAACAATGTGGGTAGGTGGTGATAATAGCAGAGTTAAGTCATTTGCTTATTGCGTACTTTAATGGTGCCCTTCGTTCTGTCTCTCTTCCACATTGGGTTGAGGTCAGGTCAGGGCATTTGCTTTTCAGCTTTGATTGAGGAACCGATCCGCCGGTCCTTTTGTTAAAAAAAAAAGCCAAACAATTCTGAAGAATTGCGTGCATGAGTTTCCCCATCATGAGCGGACATGACGTCTTCACCACATAGCTGCGTGGGTTGAGTTAATAATAAAAAAAATTAAAATTGAATAGTCATACTGTAGGATGTGTTTTTTTTTTATTTTTATTTTTATTTTAAGAATAGCCATTAAAAAGTGGATGTTTGCCCGCGTATTACTCCTGACAGAAGATGTGTAGTCTTGAACCAAATTGCATTGTGTCTGGAAGCTCAGTCTATTAAGTCTGTCCTGTGTGGAAGGCTGGGTCGATGCCATTTATCTCTCCCGTGTGGCTTATCGCACTACATAACACTAATGAAACAGGGTCAAACGGTATCCCCCAGCCGCTCAGAGCCGTCCTCCCCCGACTTTGTTCTTGTGTTTTATTACCACTCTCGAAATTACACTTTTGAAAGTTGAACTGTTGTCTTTTTTTTTTTCCGTACACTACAATCTGTAATGAATAATACGATCGCCATGATTTAAGAGTTGCTTATGATAAAGAAAAATAAAGAAAAGAAAAAAAAAACATCCAGATTCGCACAGATTAGACGATTTGACTGTGTTATCTCTGAGTGGGAGAGGAAGGCCAAGGTTAACTGTGGGTTTTGTAGGATGTTATGGAGCCTGTGTAACCAGACTTAATTAACGCTCGAATTGCGAGGGCAAGCCCAATAAAAAAGCTGCAGGAAGGAGTTATTATGCTTTCTGTGGTTAACATTCTCCCTCAATTAAACGAAATGGGCTTTAATTAAAGATCGCACATAAATTCCGTCGTACCGTACGGCTGGCTATACGCTGCCTGTTTTTAATTGTCCGAAAAGAACATTGCATGATCTCTCTCTCTCTCTCTCTCTCTCTCTCTCTCTCTCTTACGCCGCGATATGCCATTTTTACCGGGTTTTACCAAGTAATGCGTTCTGTAGTTACAGAGAGAATGATTATGGCAGCCAGTCGCCCGAGCCCGACTCCCACAAGGCCGAGAGAGAGAGATGCATCCGTTCATGCGATAAATTAGTCGCAGCCCCTGCATACCATTCAAGCAGTGTTGTGCCGAAGAAAAGTTTAAGAGTAGAGAAAGTTAAGAGTAAAGCAGGTGTGGATATGCACTGACCCAAACGCTCTCTCTCTCTCTTTCACACACACACACACACACACACACACTCTCTCTCTCTCTCGCAAAATTGCAAGAATTCTAATGAGCAAGAGCATTTTAGCCGGAGTTTTCTTATATAAACGAAGTTCTTTCACGTCTTACAAGTGTAAAATCCCAGGACTGTAGGGAATCTGGACGTTCTCTACGGAATGACGTGTTCTAGCAGATGCAGTCTCGTGGCTGTGAATTTTAAACTCTGAAGAGAACATTGGGGAACACCTAAGGGTGGGGATGAAGTGGCAGGGTTTATTGAGCGCTCTTTATGCTTTCGCTTCAGAAGGGGAGCTTAGGTCTAATCTGTTTTTAGATTAGACCTATCAATCCTGCCATTGGGTGGTTTTCTCTCTCTCTCTCTCTCTCTCTCTCTCTCTCTCTCTCTCTCTCTCTCTCTCTCTCGTACTTTTTCTCTCTCTTTAGAATCTTGCAGAAAGTGCTCTTTTGGCGTGACACCATTTTCCGGAATAAAGAACGGACAGCAAACCAGCAAGCCAAAATGGATTAATTAATTATGTAGAAGAAATTAAATACAATAACGTCTCTAGACCCATTATTACCTCGAGACTCATTACAGGCACAGTCTGGTGCATGGTAATGTACTCTAAAAGCACTGATAATTTTAGGTCATTCAAAACCATTTCCTTACTATTACTAACAGGTGAGGTTTTTCTTTCATTCAGTCTGACCAATGAAGCTTTTTCGCCTGCACTTCTCTCCGACCTCAAAAAGGTATTGGTGCTCTCTCTCTCTCTCTCTCTCTCTCTCTCTCTCTCTCTGGCTCCTGCTGAAGGTGTGCGCCAGACTACACTGAAAAATGACGTGCGGCATAATGTATCTTTTTTTATACTGTAGTTTGACAGCATTTATTAATTTGTTTATTTTCCGCATGTTACCGAGCCAAATGTAAGATGGATTTTATCTTCTGCATGTTCTTAGTCCTGCCATGGTGCCCCAGCAGGAGCTGAACAGAGACCCAGAACAAGTCTCTCCTGGGATCGTTCGAGGAACCTATTTTATTTCCCCTTTTCTTTGATTTTTTTTTTTTTTTTTACATCGAGGCCTCGGAGAGCACTCGACCCCAAAGTCTGGTTCATTTTGATTAAACGTTCCACGTTTGAGATTCGAGAGTCCACTGGAAGAATGATACGGCACGGATCGGATCAGATATGGAACCGAGCGTACCTGAGAACGGAAGTAGATGGCTGTTTAGACGCGACGTCATCAATGCCGTCTGCCTCCTCCTCCTTCCTTCCTGCTTGTGTTTAATGGTGGCTTACAATTCAAGTATGTGCATACTGACACCTGGTGTATTGGAGAGTATACACAAGTGTACCGGAGAACCGAGAACAAAAAACGATGTGGGATCCGGGCCAGCGTGGGAGTGGATAGAGGGGGAGCGATCATTCCTGATCATGGTGATCGTCAATCATTGCTCATATGAAAACGCCCGTTACGTCTTGTAACTATAACCAAGCATACAGCAGTACCGGTAAACAGAGAGGTTCATCTGTAAACTAAACTCCGGCTTCACCACCATACGCCAGTACAGACACTGTAACACTCCTTTCTCCCTGATCTCTTTGTATTAAACAGCTTTTGATTACATATCATCTGCTCCAACTCAAGACTTCTTAGTGAGTCAGTAAATGGTTATAACACCTACTATTGCTTACAGCAGGTGGACACGATTTATACAAGGGCTTTCTCTCCCTATTCACACCTCTCTTGGCAAGTGCTCCTGACCTCATGTGCCAAATGTTTTCGTGATGTCACGCTCTATTCTGACTAATATTAACTCCTAAGGGTGGGGCGGTTCTTACAGCTGCTAGTTTTTCCCCCTTAAAAGGAAGCACCTGTATTCCAACTTGAAAAAAAAAAAAAAACCCAAGCTTGTAAGAAGTCTCCGAGTTCTTCTCTGTATCTCATATTTTCGGAGTTTACCTCAAAGCCTTTTCCTGCAGCACAGTAGTGTCTTAAGCGCTTAGAGGCTGTATTTGCAGGTGGGGAGCTTAAGATTGCTTCTCTCTCTCGCTCGATCTCCGTCTCGCTTCTTCTCGAAGTTCACTTTTGCAGATGTCCATAAGATTTTTGCGGTGTGTTTCGGAGAGATAAGGAGCGCCGCATTAATCACGCGCACGTTCTGGCTAGGAGACAGACACGAGCAATATGCATGGAATTCGGGCCACACGCTGGTCTAATGACCACAGTTTGTAAGCATGGCTATGAAATCGACCATGTGACTAAAATGCTCCGTTAGACAGAGATCTGAAAGGAGTGAAGATAATGGAGATTGTTATGTGGAAGGGTTTATTTATGTAACAAAGCACGGGGTGTCAGGATTCGGTCATAGCACTTGTCCTTACCAGAGACACCTGAAAAGCTGTTTCTGCTTTTTCAGCAGGGGTCAGAGTGAACATGAAGAAAATGCCATAGAAGGTAGTTCAGTGAAGGGTAAAGAAGTAGCCATGGTGGGAACTTTACCTGGGTGGGACGAACAAGGAAAAGGGAGATTTGTTACCGAGATTATTCAGAGAAGAGGCTTTGGTTAGATTTCAGAGCAATGGAAAAAGGTCACGATGAGTCCAGATTGAGGCTATTCCAGAAGGATGGGCGTGTCAGGGTTAGAAGGGAAGCACATGATGCGATTATGCGTAGTGCTCTATACATGATCAAGCCTCCGGAGGCGGTGTTACAGTATGATGTGGGGTCGCTTCGCTTGGTCAGGTCTAGGCTCAGCAGTAAATTAAAGTCAGATGAAGACACAAATGTACTAAATGACCAGGATATCACATGGACACAAATTGTGAAAGAGCGGTTCTTACAGCCTGAGGAATCATTTGTACACATAAACTGTGTGTGGTAATTATGGATAAAGGTGACTGAATGAAGGAAATCTTAGAGTGTGTGACTAAGACCTACTGTACACTCTTGACTTGTCGTAGAACTCAGTGGTGTAAAATAGCCTCCATACTGTAGGATTCAACACTGTTCTGAGTCAGTTGGCATCGGGTCCAGACGTTATCGTGGCATCCTGATGGATACTATCAAGTCCATGGGCTTTAACCTTCATCTCTGTCTTACTGTACTGTATGTTCTGCTTTTCTTCACTATTTTGTTTCTCTTGAGACACTTTGCTGAAGTCTGTCCTGTCAGGCTTTTATTTTTGATGTTCCTCAGACGCCCTTTTGATATTCATCTCCTTCAGAATGACCCGGGCGACCTGTTTTTTTTTTCTTTTTTTCTCTCTCTCTCTCTCTCTCTCTTTCTTTTCTTCACGCCATCAAATCATGCCGCTTCAGGGAGAACAGATGTCACTCGGGCCAGTAGCAGTATCCATTCTTTCTCCGCATGTTTCGTCCAACAGCTGAAACACGCATTGTGACCCCTGGAGACTGTGTGCCTGATGTGCCATCTGGGTGACCCTGTCCCATAGAGACCTGCTGAATGTCGCGTGTGTGTTAGTCAGTCAGCTCTGAGCAAAGCGAGCGTTTCGACTCGCAGTGTTTGTTCCTTCCCCTGATTTTGTGCTGATATACTGTAGAAATCCCGGATTCAGAATGCTCCTCGTAAGTCTCCTCGGTTGTGATGGTGGTCTCGTACTAAATGTCCTTCAGGTGTTCGGCTTTATTGAAAAATCTGGTCCTACTTTGGTGTTGCTGGACATGAAACAGAAGCGTGCTCTTAAATCATATTTCACGTGTAGGTTTTTTATTGTAACGCAATCCAGGGTGCTTTCCATTTGGGTGGTAAGGAGGGGTATTGTTGTTCTTTCCCTCTCCCTTTCTGTTTCTCTTACGTGCTCTTTCTCATGCCGGCGTCTGCACCGCTTCGGCTCACATGATTAAAACAACAAAGCAAAGCCGGATTTATCTCCTCTTACGGTTCAGGAGATTCTTCGGCTTGGTTTCTTTCCTTTCAAATGAAATTTCGAATGCTCATGAAACAGCAGGTATTGCAGCCTGTAGGCAGTGTGTACCGGCTGGGATTTTTTTTACATTTTTTTTCATGCTCTGCTACTTAACTTGCTGCCTGAAAGGGTGTCTTTGGCATGAAAGCACATGGGTTGAAATGTTGACCGGTGATCTTAGTTTTGCATTTGCGATTGTAATGATTTTAATGTTATGGCTAATCTACAGTGTGTGTATATATACAGTACTGCGCAAAAATATGCGCCATATTATCTGTAGTACAAATTTTGTTATATAAGTTTATTATGTCTGCATTATTATGTACGAGACCATCCCCAACAAAGACACACTAAAATTAATGAATAAATAACATTACAGAAGAATATTTGCCTGTCTGGAAAGAAAGCGACATATTACATGACAGACCAGTTTTCAGATGGGAAAAAAAAATCAATAATGTATGAAAATAGAAAGGAGCGAGTGTGATGAAGTTACCAAAATAACTCATTTTCTTAAGCATGCACAATAAAACCTAACAGCTGTTTATTTACAGTACTGTGCAAAAGTCTTTTTGGGAACATCCAAACAAAATCCATATGCAATGATGCTTTTGAAAACATTTCTACATTAAAAGAAACTTCTATGAAGGTGAAAATAAGCGGTAGTGTTCGATACAGATGTGTGCAGAATTCTAAGTAAAACAGCTGTTAGGTTTTACTGAGCATGCTGGAGAATATGAGTTCTTTTGGTAACTTCGTCACACTCGCTCCTTTCTATTTTCAAGCAAAACCCAGGAGTCTACATTATTGATTTTTTTTCCCCATCTGAAAACTGGTCATGTAATATGTCGCTTTCTTTACAGGCATGCAAATATTATTCTGTAATTTCTGTTATTTATTCATTAATTTTAGTGTATCTTTTTAATGTACACAATAATGCAGACATAATAAACTTACATAACAAAATTTGTACTATAGATAATATGGCGCCTAAGACTTTTGCACAGTACTGTATATATACAGTATGGATGTGCCCAGTCACATCAAATCAGGTATGATGTCACATTTTGGGCGATTTGAATTCTGCATATTTTCAGATTCCTGATTCGTTAAGCTCCTTTTTGAAACCAAGTTTATTACCACATCATGTCTGGTTGCTGAGATATAGCCAGTGCAAGTTTATTTCCCAGGAGAGCCTTTGAAAAAAACATTAAAAATGTTATTTTTAGAATATTTAATTTATATTCCGTGATGTTGAGGGTTCCTTCTTTCTCACGACGTCATTGTGACTCCAAGATTTCCCTGCTACGCCTTAAAATTACTTGATTAATAGCAAAAAAAAGAAAAGCATGTGACGTAACCAGCTTGGATAGTGTTCACTTAAGTGTCTTAATACTTAGAATTAAACTTTCTCCATTCTCCTGAAGCATCAAGACGATCAGGTATTTGTGATGTGATTTCTAAACTGAAATCAACTCAGTTCACCTTCTGTACTTTGGCCGTAGCACAAAACTTAATACTTGACTTGATGTGATGGGTCACGTGTTATAGCAGAGACTATGAAAGTACAAGTACAAGGGCTGTAGTTTAACGATTCTGCTTTGCTTTTCGTCTAAGGGAAACTCAGTGGACTAGAGAATGAGCTTTGGGCTAGACTCTTTATCCCAGACAATAAAGGTTTTTCATGGACGTTCAGTGATTTTTCATTGTATTTACCATCTCGTGTCTGAGTTAAGAACTGCCAAAATGACTCTTTGTTTTTTTTTTAACCACTTTAAATTGTCTTACTTGAAAAAAAAACACTCAGTACTAGTTCAGCATTTATATATATATATATATATATATATATATATATATATATATATATATATATATATATATATATATATAACGGGCAGGATTATAAAGCATGTAGTGTTATGTAGTTGGATCCTGGCCTAATTCCACCGCTGTTGAGGAAGTCATACTGCGTTATTAACCGCAGGACAGAGTGACTTCCTGTTGGACTCGGTCAAGTCGAGACTTGTGGTGGGCATAATTCCACACACACATACGCACACACTCACACACACGCACATTCTTCATTTTCATTCGCACATGCACACTGTCCGATGTCTGACTCATCTCATCTCATCTCATCTCATCTCATATCAGAGCACTGTAGAGATTCACTCAGGTGGATGGTTTTAAAAATAACAGAGTTAAAACATATGGCACTTATAAAGGTTGTTTATTTTCCCTCCAGCAGCTCTTAACTACAAACAGATGCACGATGGCACTTCAGCTCTCGGTGTGGCATAATGGGGGGAAAAAAAGAAAGCAGTAAGCGAAACACAGAGATACGTACATGACACAACTCAATATTATGTGACGGTTGTGTTTTTTTTTTTTTTTGTTGTTTCATTCCGGAGATTTCTCCCAGACGAACGGTATCTTCTTGCTGGAGGTGCAGACGAGCGCGGCCGCCTGTCAGGCAGTCGGAGCCATAAGGGGAATCAAAGAGGATTTACGGTTATGAAGATTCGGGTTCTGTGTCAGATCCCGATCTGAGCCCTTGCTTTTGTGTTCCTTTGAAGAAGGCGCGTCTTAAATCAAAGCATGTTCGAAACGGGGATCATTATAAGGGCTTTATAACGGCTGGGTGGCCGTGAGCGCCTGGGTTCTTGAATTTACCAGTCGCATTTTGTCGTTCTTCGTGTATGAAATATGGATGAGAGGTTTCCCGCACACCTACTGTATTTCTATATGATACGCTTTTATGAAATGACACTCGAGAAACGTCGAGAAAATGAAAAGAGGAGACTCGTAGGATGTGATATAGTGAGACTTTTCTGCCTGCCATCCTGCAGTGGCCTTTCTGAGGCACACATACAGTACGGAGGCTGTGTTAAATCCCCCATTTCAGGAATTGCTTCGACTGCCAGGTCAATTGCTGGAACTGCAACAGAAGCTCGCAGATAACAGCAGTGCTACAAAAAGGCTCCTAGTGAAACAGAGCAATACAAACTGGTTTACTCGCTCAACCTGGAACCAAGCCTTAGCCTCACGACTATATCCTGACAGCTCGTCGGTTCTAAACTAAACTACGTCGAAATAATGAGACTGAGATTCCTGCGATCGCGCACGTAAGCCGGCATCAGAAGGAAATTCTTTTCTTTCATTCAGGTTCTATGTTGATTCTTAGCCTTGTTCAAACACACCGGTGTTAAACCATCTGATCCGCCACAGCGAACCCATTTACTTTCTGTCATGGCTGAGATAAAACAACACCGGGCTATGTCAGGAGGAAGCAGGAGCAAATTCCGAAAAAGCGGTAGCGGGATTCTCGGAGGCAGAGCCGCGTGTTAATGTATTCCACACCGCTCTAAAGTTATTAAAATGAAAGTACTCAAGGATCTGTGATTCTAACACCTTCAGACAGGCAGCACGGCTGTCATGAATTATGCAGCGAGTCTAACCCCCCCCCACCCCTCCAGCCCCAGCCCATCCTGCTGCATGTGAAGCGGCAGCACTAATGGTCAAACTATTCTGAGGATGATGTCCTGGAGTAAGGAGCCGCTCTCTAATTTGACCCTTAGAGAATGGTTGTTTGGCCTGCTAGACATCTTTGACAGTTGACACAAGATGTACACAACTGATACCCGTCTGGACTGAGTCAAATCTTGACTTCTGTGAAAAAAAATACGATAGAATACTAATACTAATAATAAAGAAGTTGGAAAGGCAGTGAAGCTAAGTCGAGTAATTACCGTAGTCGAAAACGACAGTCTAAAGGCTCAGCTGCCTTTTATAGACTCTAACCGAATCCATATTCACCCATTGCTCTGATTATGCTCTCGCCTCCGGCAAATGTCGCACCGGAGGATGTCGAGCAGGTTTCACAGAGTCGTCTGTGGTGGCGGCTCCAGATTGGTGCCATCACCTGTCACAACCCCGGCAAACATTCCTGCCAAGCCCACATTTGTCCTTCCGCTATTTTCGGAAGACCGTATTTCTCTCTCGTCCGGCTCATGTTGCTCATTCATTTTTCCTCAAAACCTGCAGACTCGGACTGACCCGAATGTTCACATTCCATCATCTGGCACAGTCTCTTAGTCATCACCACTTACGGGAGGATTTACTTACACGTAACCCTTCTAGCAATTCGGTTCCGTGTGTTTGTTTTCAACCCTCGGGCGTTATTACGTGTAACGAGGAACTTGAAAGTCGTGTCATGCACGACTTTGTTTCCTGATTTTTATCCGGTGCCAAGTCTGGTCTGGTATCTCTCTCCGTCTCTGTAAGTAATGTGGCCAAAACACACGATTGGCAGAGAACCAAGACGACGTGAAATATCAAAGAGCTTCCCACGTATCTCCACATCATGCTGGCCATTACGAGGTATATTGTCTGGGATCCGTAGCTAGCTCATCAGAGAAATCAGCTCACACCGAGCCATATTTACACAAACTCACAAAAATATGCCTATGCATGCGAGGATCTGGGTGCGGTTTTTTTTTTTTTTTTTTCCTCCCAGAATCCCTTCGCCATTACTCAAGCCTACAGCTGGCTACATGATAAATTGATAGGAACATTTCTCTCTCACACAACAGTATTGAATAAATTTGGCCGCATCTGAAATGGCAGCGCAATATGAGAAGGAGCGGAGAGTAAAATAAACTCGCAGGGAATTTCATATTGAATAATGGATGTGTCAAAAGCCATTAAGAAATCATGTGGATTTTGGCTCCCCAGTTGCCACAGGCGGTGACGAACATATCAATAATAAACTATGTGTCTGATTCATTGAATCCTTGTCATTTGCTCTGTATGGCCGCTTTTAAGCTAGCATCATCCAGACTCCATTTAAATCCTGTTGCTAATTAGAAAATGCTAATCCGCTCATGTGTTCGCAATTGCCTTTTCCGTGTGAGCGCCCGAAAGTTATGGAAAAACTCAAATTCCGTTGCAGTTTCGCGTCCGATGGGCGTCCGATTCAAAATGAAACAGTGAAATCCTTTTCGTTTTCAGTGTCTTTACAGATCCGGTTTCGCCATATTGAGAAAAATGTAATAGCAACGCCTCTGTTTGTGATTGCGCTTCCTCAATGTCACGCTTCAGCTCGGCCCGAGTTGAAATGCTTCAGCAAACCTGTCTGCGATTGCATATTCACCGCCAAAGACAATCCATGTCAGTCAAAGAGAGTGGGTGGGACTTTAGTGCTTGCAGAGAACTAAAGTCTCAGAGAAGCTGCAGTCTCAGAGAAGCTGCTCCTGAGCTAAAACTGAGTAGAAGTCAAGCGAGTTCAGTGATTCGGTGTGATTATTTCCTCAAGGTTCCAGGTTCGAGTGCAACAAATAAGTTAGAGACTTGGTGTTGCATTACACACTGATATGGGACTAGTCGTGCAAAGTGGTAATAGAGTAATAGAGTAAGCCGCTGACAGGAACATGGGCAACCCAAGGTTCATCTGTGCCTAAGCGGACCCAAGGCCAGTCTGTCTGTTCTGATCCCACAGAAAAGCACAAACTGGTGGAAAAAAGTCAGTGCTGGCCTCGATAGAAAGATATGAGTGCCTCCCAGCCTGCTGTGTGCGAGGATCATCAGGCAAAGAGTTCAAGGTTGATCTGTCTACCAAATTCCCCAGATGTCAATCGGACTAAGCATCCATGGAATGCGCCGGACAAGTTTGGCCATGGAGGTAACAATCCACAACCCACAGCACCCAAAGGATCAGCTTTTTATATGATAACATTTTATATACAGTACTGTGCAAAAGTCTTAGGCGCCATATTATCTGTAGTACAAATTTTGTTGTATAAGTTTTGCATTATTGTGTACAAGACCATTCCCTACAAAGATATACAAAAATGAATGAATAAATAACATTACAGAAGAATATTTGCATGATTAGTGCAATTGATGAGTGCATGCATGAGGGATTTTAAAAGGGTGAAAATATAATACTGTGGTTTTCACCCAGCATCGGGCCCAAATATAACGCCGTACAGCGCGTAGAGTAACGTTCTATTTCGAGTTATGATGGATTAGCAATTAATCTGCTTCCGCGTACATGCCGAACCATGGGGAAAGTCCCGTTCGGATCACTACCCGTATCATCTGTGTTCCGTTACTACTGATTCGATATGACAGGTGAACGCTTTGGTGTGTAACTGACTAAACAGTGCTCGTTCCCTTAGCGCCGTCTTAATCTGCATGTGCTCGTCTTTCCAGGTTCCATCCAGGTTGTTCGATTGCACCTTGATGACGGCATACGATTCAATTAAGATGAAACCTTTTAATCATTCAAACTCTCTTTTATTATAGAATATGTTTGGGTTCTATAAAACATGACACTCTTTAGCTACAGTAGTAATGCAGACTGATGCAATCCTGTTTCAGGGTGTGTGTGTGTGATGTGTAGAGTTTACCAGTAACACCAATAGAGAATTTTTTGCGATATGCCCGTCTCAGAGATGAGCGTAAGCGTGTTGGAAATACACCTTGACGTGTCTGAGTTATGGAAGAGTAAAGTAGTAGCAGGCTCTATCTCAGGGCACTGTCATCAGATATTGCACTGGTGATACATCATAGTGTTTGGGTCTTATTTTGAGAGTGTGTGTGTGTGTGTGTGTGTGTGTGTGTGTGTGTGTGTGTGTGTGTGTGTGTGTGTGTGTGTGAGGGCATGGTTTTTATGTCTTACTGGGGATGAAATGTCTCCACAAGGATATGAATATCTGACAGTTTTGACCTTGTGGGAACAAAGACTGACTTTTTTTTTTTATTTTTTTTAAGGATTGAAATAAAGCCAAGAGTTTTTTTTGTTGCTTATTTGTGAATGAGGTTAAGGTCAGGGTTAGAGTTGGTATACACATAGCATTAATTAACAGCATTATTTATGCACTAAAATCATGACAAGGGGAAGCAGACACACAAGCAAGCGTGTGTGTGTGTGTGTGTGTGTGTGTGTGTGTGTGTGTGTGTGGTTTCTATGATGTAAAGTCAAACGTTCTTGCTCTTTAATTACAACAGTTCAAGACTACTATTGACAATTTTCTCATGTTCGCAGTTTGCTAATTAGGTACGATCGCTGGCCATTTTATTAGGCATACCAGTGGCGTACCTGTTGATGTGCCGGCGGCGATCAAGAATCGAGCGTTATTGTTCGTATCAAACACTAAAACCGAGGGAAAATATGACCCAGGTGACCTTGTGGGTTGTTGATATTAACTGGGATGGTTCGAGCATTTCAGAAATTGCTGATCTCCTGGGATTTTCACACACACAACTGTCTCTAGAGTTTAGACAAAAATGGTGCGAAAAAAAAGAAAATGATAAAAATTACCCAGTGAGTGGCAGCTCTGCGGGCGGGAACCTTTCGTTGATGAAAGGGGGTCAGACGATAATGTCCAGACTGGTTCGATCAGACTGGAAGGGTAGACAAATAACTGAGACGCATCTCAGAATGCATAACGTGTATAACCTTGACGCAGATGGGCTACGACTGTTGTGCTGCTGCCACGTGATTGGCCGATTAGATATCTGCATGAATGAGCAGGTGTAAAGGTGTTCTTCATAAAGTGGACAGTGTTTGTTTATGTGTATGTGTAGAAATATATACTTCTAATATGTTGTTGGACTCCTTTGACTTTAAGTATGCTGTGCATTCTTTTTGACACTACATTTATTGCATGCGTTTTTGGCCAAGAGCTAGTATGAAGATCAAGATCAGGACTCTTTGGTGTCCAGTTTATATGTGAAATTGATTCCTCATGCTTCCAGGACCTCTCTCTCTCTCTCTCCTCTCTCTCTCTCTCTTTCTCTCTCTTTCACAATTCGAGTCCAGTACATTCTATTGTCCTTGTGATCCTTCAAGAAAAAAAAAAACTCAGTGGATATGACAACTTAGTCATTCAGTACATTCAGTGCATCAATTGACTTCATTTTATTGCCACATAAGGTTGATGAGCCTAGACCTGGCCGAGTGAAGCGACCCCAGATCATAACACTTTCTCAAGAGGCTTGTATGGTGAGCAGCGCCGGGTGGCCTTATGCGTCTTACCCTGATGTTTCCATCACTCTGGAATAGGGGGGAATCTGGACTCGGATCACATGACTTCCAAAGTCCAATCTTTATACAACCCAGCAAACTGAAGCATTTATTTCCTCTGTTAAGTCTCACTAACAAAAGGTTTCTTTATGGCCACATAGTTGTTTAGTGGCAGTTGTGTGAATCCCTGTTGCATTGTGTTTGTGGAAATGCTCTTACTTTCACTATTAAACACCAGTTTTCACATTTCGACTGTCAGTTTTTATTCTAAGTGTTTGAGTGATCTCCAATCTCGCTCATTTTTGACTGGCCTATATTTCTTCCATAAAGTTGACGATTCAGCACAATCCATCACAATCCAACATACAGTGTATGTCGTTAACCCAATTATTTCTCTATTAACAAGTATAATTCTTAATTATTTGCCCAATTTAACCCAATAATTTTAGCGATCATTATTTGCCTCTTCTGGAACGCAGTGCAATATTTTCCACGATAGATTTTCTACAGGATAGATGGCTGTTTACGAAATAAGATGCTACTCACCGCATCAGTTAGAGTTAAAAGATTGTTTCCAGTCGGAGTATATTAATCACAGCAGTAATTATCCAATCGACCACTCTTTTCCAAATCACGACTTCTGTTTTTTTGGGGTTTTTTTAAATCTTACTAAATGAATCCTCAACCCCAAATAAATACCATGTGCTGCTATAATTATGAGCATTTTAGAGGCGTCCTTTGTAGCAGGAATACATCATTCATGTTTGAAGGCTGCCCAAGCCGTCGTTCAAACCACATAAAAAGAAGCAGCAAGAAACTCCTTATCATCACAAAGCGCAGAGAATTAGTTGTTGTTGCAGCGCCGCTATCATCTGGCTGGCCTTGTACAGACGCCGAACCCCTCTGCTTGAGGTCAAAGGCACACAGATAGGACTACTTTAGAGGGTTAGAAGGTGAAAGGCTTTAAAGTATGCATGATGAAATACAGCCCCGTTCTTATCAGTCACCCTGTTTTGCTGGACAACTTAAAAAAAAAAAAAAAAAGGTGTTTTATGCCTCGGCTGACTATTTTCTCCTTCTGTTTTCTTACCAGTGCTTACATCGTTACTCATTCTGAGCGCTTTAGATGTTTTTATTTATGGGACAGCCGATAGAGATAGTGCGTGAGCTTTGTGAAGGGCAGAAAATAAAGGTGAAGCGTGTAGCAGTCGGCGTCACGGTTAAAGGTGCAGTGCAGCAAGAATGAAGAGAGAGGTGGAACATGTGGCACACAGTTACCGCTAATACATTATGTATATCAGTGCATCTTTTTTTTTTAAGGCTGCTCTTTGGACCAGATGCATTCAGTGTGAATTTACATGTTGACAAATTGAATTAATTCATTATCTAATGCCAGACTTTCTAATTCTTGGTCATGGTCGTGACCGTGTCTCCATACTTTCATTAGAATGATCTTTAATCAGTAATAAGAAGTCGAATAAACTGATAAAAAATAAATAAAAAAACCTTTTCAAAGTGATGACAGCTGTTTCAAGTTGAAGAAAACATTTGCTTGGTTTCTTCTCCTTGAGCCCAAAGTGAGAGGCGGATAAAGTGTCCTTAAAGGAAACAGGGGATAACATGGACCGGTTAATTTATTTCTCCAGAAATAAATCAGAGCGAGTATCAGGTATCAGAGCGAGTTGGCTGTTGATGAGAACATTCACAACTGGCTAAAGCTTGTTTAATACAGAAGCGTAAATCACATTAGCATTTTCAGCATTCCTCTGCTGCCGCGCTATCAATCCCCGAGCACAAGCACCAGCACATGAAGAGATCCACTACAAGATTCAACAGCTAGTGTCATTGTACAGTTTGTGCCAAATTCCAGCTGTTCCATCTACATTCTGTATTTACAAAAGGATAAGAATTCTTTTTGACGAGTGCAGAATATAAGCAGTTTGAGTAGAGACAAGAGCAAGAGCATAGAAACACAGGTCACATCTCTTCACTCACACACATGGTGACACTTGGTTGTTTTCACTATAAAAGTCAAGTTACCCGAAGAGGACCAGATTAGCTTTAAATTGCATGCTCTCTGTGCTCTCGTTAGCTCTGGAGTCAAGAAGAGCTAGCGGCTAAATCAGGGGTGGGAAAGTCTCCCAGTCGACTCTATATAGCCACCTTGATTTGTAGTATATGATACAAAAACCTAAACTACACTGCACTATCGATCTGATACAATTCAGTTCAGCAGCGACACGATTGGATCACGGTGAGATGGACACTGGTTCAAATATTTTTCTAGCACAGAAGGACAGGGTGGTTTCTGCTACTACGTTTTCCACTACCGCGGCACGCTGTTTGTTTTGATAAACCGAGCTAAGTGATGTTCGCGGATGTTCCACGGAGTTACGCGTAACAATAAAGTGCTCAAAAGTGCGCTTCATTCTTTAATCCCGCTCCGTCTCTAGGTAATGCAATCACCCGTGAAACAATTTCGGCTGCTTTAAGCTCTGAAACAGCTTAATTGTTTTGTTTTTATCTCTTAGACACACACATGCACGAAATGGAGATTACACATCTAGTTTTTTTTTTTTTTTTTTTTTTTTTTAAGGCAGCAGGATCGATTCGTAACCGCTTTTCATTTCCGATTTCTTTTCCGTGTTTTTCTTGGGCAGATTTTCTGATTCAAATCTTTTTTTTTCCCCTTTATGCCACTAGGATAAAATCACAACCTGGAAAGTTTTGAGAAATTGTTCAACCTTTTGTTCTCTGTGAATTACATTTAAAAAGCTACATGTACGACTCCCTGGAAATAATCTATAATTCTTTCTAACATTGCCGCTACCTGTACCTGCTGCCACAATTTCCCACAATTCCTCTGAGTTTATCAGAGCATGTGTGTGTGTGTGTGTGTGTGTGTGTGTGTGTGTGTGTGTGTGTGTGTGTGTGTGTGTGTGTGAGCAGATCAGCGATTAGAGACTTGAGCAATTTGAGCAGACCTCTATGCTGTGATAAGGCATCAGCCAGTTGGACTGGAGCCTAGATCCCCTCCAATGGCTTTTATCTGACACCCTGATGGAAAGAGTTACCTTCCTTCTACCCCCCACCCAAATCTCCCTAATAGGAATCCCAGTGTCCTTTCTGGCCATCATCACTCACACCTGCACTATTCTTTCTTCCATATCTCCCTCAACACTACTCATCTTCTTCTACCGGCATGCTGCCCAGGCTGCTATCAACGTGACCTCGACCCTCTCATCTCCCTACTCCCTAACCCATATATATATATATA
>JAAGKR010000065.1:124546-176355 GCA_011419295.1 Clarias macrocephalus
TTTTTTTTTTTTTTTTTTTTTTTTTAAGGCAGCAGGATCGATTCGTAACCGCTTTTCATTTCCGATTTCTTTTCCGTGTTTTTCTTGGGCAGATTTTCTGATTCAAATCTTTTTTTTTCCCCTTTATGCCACTAGGATAAAATCACAACCTGGAAAGTTTTGAGAAATTGTTCAACCTTTTGTTCTCTGTGAATTACATTTAAAAAGCTACATGTACGACTCCCTGGAAATAATCTATAATTCTTTCTAACATTGCCGCTACCTGTACCTGCTGCCACAATTTCCCACAATTCCTCTGAGTTTATCAGAGCGTGTGTGTGTGTGTGTGTGTGTGTGTGTGTGTGTGTGTGTGTGAGCAGATCAGCGATTAGAGACTTGAGCAATTTGAGCAGACCTCTATGCTGTGATAAGGCATCAGCCAGTTGGACTGGAGCCTAGATCCCCTCCAATGGCTTTTATCTGACACCCTGATGGAAAGAGTTACCTTCCTTCTACCCCCCACCCCAATCTCCCTAATAGGAATCCCAGTGTCCTTTCTGGCCATCATCACTCACACCTGCACTATTCTTTCTTCCATATCTCCCTCAACACTACTCATCTTCTTCTACCGGCATGCTGCCCAGGCTGCTATCAACGTGACCTCGACCCTCTCATCTCCCTACTCCCTAACCCGGGGATGCAGCCCTCCTGCTGCTCTCCTAAACGCTCCTCTCAGGCTCAATGAGGCTTTCACTGGCTTCAATAGGCCCTCTGTTAGCCTATATCTGAGATTCATGTCTTTCACTACGGCCGTTCGCCCTTACGGCTCAAACATCTGCTCATTGACGGTACTGGCGGTGCAACGGACCTGCTTACGATCTTCTTTCCATATCGATCGATAGAATCGATAGATCGATTAATTGAACAGGCATGTACCATGTACCGTGCTGTGGAGTTCATCGAGCCAAGTAATGTGTCCTCATTTATCTGCCCAGCTTGGACCATTCAATCAATGGTTGTGATGGTAGTGACTTGCATGTTTAACAAAGAGGAGTCTGTTGTGATGACCTTTACCACCGGCCAGCTATTCAAGACCGTTGAAGCGTTAACCATGGAAACCATGTCTCACCACATTCCAGTACATGAATTATTGGTGAATTACTTATGGTTGTTGTTATGAATGATAATCTAACACAGAATGCGAACGTTCTTGCGACGAATTCAGCAAGTTTATCTGTGCTCTGTCTAGCAGTGGGAGGCGTTGGATTCACAGGGTGACCTTCTATGCTCGGTGAGTTGGAGAAGACTAATGAGTGTCTGTGACCACTTGCTTTTCCTCACAGGTTTGTTATCTGGTTCGGGTCAAGTGAGATGGGTTTTCTGAAAAGAAGCGGGCTTTGCTTCAGGCTGAGAGAACCGAAACAGTATCTGCAGATCCTGCTTTTAATGATCAGTGTAAGGACTGCTGAGCTTGAGCTCGAGCCTCAGCTTGCTTCGGGGGGCTTGAACACAACCTGCTTTCACTCTTTCACACGCACACAAAAAAAACGCCTGTTCGTCACAATAGTATCGTGGAGGAAATGCTTTCTCAACGTGCATACTATTGCATAGCATCACTCTGCATGCAAGACCCATTAACCTTCCAGACAAATGGAGACAGTGCGAAAGAATCGCCCTTTCCCAGAATTCCACCCCGGGGGCCCCGTAGAGCCGGCTGTGCTCAGGGGAGCAACCTTTCACAGAGCCCAGACAGTGGGTAAGTGGACTTCTCCTGCTGCTGAGTGACAATGGAAAGACAGATAAAGCTTTAGAGATAATTAGGAGTGACTATAGAGATTGATTTTTTGTTCCATGTCCACATAGCTATGGTATCTGTACGGGTGGATATCGAAAGCAGGAAAGATCACAAGCAGTCCTTCCGCAAAAAATGATCTTAGACCAGCCATACGAAGACCGTTCTGGAGATGAAAATGACCTTGAAAGTTAATATTTAAACCCGGAGTGTTTTATATAAATAGCAAAGCCGAAGAAATGGGATATTAACACGCTCCAGGAATAAAGAGGAAACCGGGGAAATCAAAGGGCAATTTCATACAGTGAGAACAGATTCAGAAGATGCAACCCAACACCAGGCCGGTACTAAAACTCAATAAAACATCTGCATTTGCTAAACATTGCCTTCATGGTCATTAGGGGAACAAACAAATCCAGTTCCCTCCGAGGAAGAAAAGTCGAAACGAGAAGTATATTTACATTAAGATCGCTCGCGACCGCAGCGATTTTCAAACGCACTAAAGGAATTAGAGGCCTCTTCGCTCTCGGCTGTAATTAAAGAGGACAGGAGGCTCCTCAGATTTATGTGCTCGCCGAGTACAACAGGAATCAAAGGCCAGACACTGCGGTGCCTAAATATTTAAGATACGTAGCCCGCTTCATCATGGTGCCAGCTTTCTTAATTAAGGTCTGCACTGTTAGCGTTTTTCATGCATAAAGCGAGCGCGCCCGTTTCACGTTTCTCCTTTTATCCCGAGTACGCGCGAGCGAATCAAGTGCATGTCAGAAGAGCGAGCTTTAATCCTCGAGCACGGGTTGGAAATGAAGTGTGGCAGAATTTCAGTGACAAGGTGCCGTGAAATACGAAGTTTTATGGGTGTCAGTCAGGCTAACAGCATGCGTACGTGGGAACCAATGAAGTGCATTTTGCGCTTTGTCCCCATTCTCTGATTGTTATTACCACTGAATACTAAGCAGAAGAAAAAAAAAACATTAGTAAAGTGATTAAGGGAACAGTCATCACATAATATTCTGCTGTAATATAGATGGAGTGTACATTTCTAAGAAGTGCAGGCTCCTTGTTTAAGGCATCTGTGTAACCAGGGCTGCAAACCGATACCCTTAGCAACAAAGACTTGGCAGTATCATGTATTATAAATCATCTGTTACATTGTCCTTTCGGGATTGCTTGATTTCTAAAGGGGAAAATGAATAACAGGTTTAATAGAATTCATATTTCATCCCTTGAAAGCAATAATGTCGGCATGGATCAAACACAATCAGGGGGTTGTTTTAAGGAATGTGTTCCAAATAGAATCCTTGACACGTCGAGCTAATCAGTCTCGCGGAAGTCGCGTCTAACTTTAGATAATTAGGCTGTCCGGGGTCTCAGCCATCCGAAAACGTGTGTCTGGATGCAAAGCAGATCCCTTTTGTTACTAACATCGATTAAATTCAATTCAATTCAATTAAATGCATTATTATTTTCCAGCACCAGTCTGTAATTATTAGCACTACATGACTCGCCATTAAAAAGTATTATTAAAGAATATAATTGCACCATTATAAATAGCCTGGTTCGTTTAATAAGGATTAAAATAGTGGCGCTGTTAGAATGCGGTTTGTGTTATCTGGCTATGAATGCCCTGGAGTTTAGTTTCAGTCTAGGGCAAACTATGCATTTCTTCATGGATAGTCAATGCCAATGCCAAAAGGACATGTGGAAATGCGCTACTAGTTATGTATTCATTGCCCACTGGTTCAGTAGGTTGCTGATACTGAGGTCACCAGCACCAGCAGAGGTTTTTTCTTATCTCTACCAACCCCCAGAGTAAGAAGAAGAAGAAAAAAAATCCCTATGCAATACTCTCGCAAAAGTTTTTATCTGCTCTGTCGATCTGTTTTATGATGCACAATGCACCCCAGTGCTGTAGAACACAGAACTCTTTCAGAATTCCACCTCCTGCTGCATTGCACACATCTGCCCAGGTGTGATCAGGCTGTCAGTAGTAACTCTTTTTACTAGATGTATAAATTACTTTTTTTTTTTATTTTTTATAAAGACATCTCACTTTTCAGAATCCAAAAAACAAGGAAACAAAGGGGGAGAAGTAAAAAAGTGTGAACGCGCTTTAGGGAATGAAAAAAACAAAACAAATTGTTGTTATTGTTCTCACAGGTTGACGCTCTCCGGGATTCGTTTTGTCATCGTCGAATGAACAGTCTTTCGTCATTTAATAGTCACATGCATCTTTGTAAACAGGTTTGCATAATCATTGAGGTCTCCTAAATGTGACCGCTCTGATCATGCTTGACTTTTGTTTCTTTTTCACTCCTTTTCCGAACGCGCCGTTTCAGTGTCTGCAGCTTTTTAAATGAACCACCTTTAAGCGACTCTGCGAGGAAGTGCATTCTTCTAGCCAATCAGAGCCCAGAGATTGGAAAAATCTGTATTCATAGGCCATTTGAATATCTATTGCCCTTTTCAAATGTGTTCATTTTATAATAAACAAAATGAAGGCGAATTATACGTAATATGTGCTTTTCCTATGAAAGCTAAAACAGAACTAAGAGCTCTAGTCAGCAGTTAGATTCTCCTTATTAGCCCAGTCTTATTTTTTTACTGTCGCGCCTAGAGAAAGGCAGAGCTGGGCGGTGTTATGTATCGAGCTGGGAAAGGGTCTCTTGGTAGATGAGGTCTCATAGTAACGGGCGGGATTTAGATTTTGGCAAAAAAAAAAAAAAAAGAAGAAGCAAACAGCAGGGAATTTTTTTTTCTTTCTTTTTTTTTATGTTGCACAAGTGTTTGTTTGTTCATGCAGAATGAAGACTCATCTGAATGTCTAAAAATGATTAAACTACTAGATTAGAGTTTAACAGCGTACATTTGTACTGTAGTTTTTTTTCTCTTTTTTTACTGATTGACTTATCTCAAGCTGTTTCCAAACTTTTACCACAAAACTAGCCCTGCCATGAACTACTGATATTCGACCTTTCTAAATTTGCTTTACAATGGAAAAATGTAGAAGCAAGACCCTGTTCTTTACCAGATGAATAAATAGCTGATGAGCTGGCCCGGTCAGAGGGTCAGATATATTCCTCGTGTTTTCCGAGAGGCTGCAGGCGCAGGGGGCATCGTGGGCACACGGTATACGGGCAGCAAGAAATCCTTTAATCTAGTTTTAAGAGGCTCGCTGTCAAGGCGGAGCAGTGATGACTGAAGCAGCTGCCGTGATGAGACGCCTGAAGTGACCCTGCCTGGGAGAGGGGACCTAGATCATCAACCATGCCGGGAGGGTCCTGGACCTAATCCCATGACCTTCAACCTACAGAAGAGGCAACGGAAATGCTAGTTTTGTTTTTTTCCAGCATAAAGTAGTGCATTGCATCTTTATCCCCAGTAGTACATATTCAAAAGCTGTTTGTCTAATGTGAGACGTGTTTGTTGGAAAACATACAGTATATTCAGGTTTGTGCAAAATGTAGGGTCAATTTTTCTGTGACCTTGTACACATTCATCTCAAAAAAGAGAGAGAGAGAGAAAAAGGCAGTCTGCTTTTTGTCGTCACCCCTCCAGGGCCGAGACAAAAGCGTCAAAGCAGACATCTAAAGTATGCCAGCTACCAGGAGAAGATAAGAGCAGAGACGTATGGTGAGGAATGTTCCCGGCTTTATTGCGGTGACTAAACAGCATGCTGTTGTTGTTTTCCCCAAAAATGGGCACCAAAAGCTTTCGCTGTGGATGGAGACTTGGTCCCTGTGGCCAGAATCAAAGAATCTGAAATAATCTGAGGTAGAAGAGAAATTCTTTTTCTTCTCCTGCGTTTTTCAGTCCTGCAAATCCTCCAGCCTCTCTTCGCAACTCTCAAGCTGAGGGTCAGGGCAGAAAAAGCTGCCTTTAGGCCTCATCCGGCTGCCTGCGCACCTTTGTGTTTTGTGCTTGCGTGACCATGAGGTTAATAGAAAGCATTCTGCAAGCAATCCTCAGGCGATGAACTTTATATCACATTATTTGTAAAATATTGGTTCGTACAGCGTAACACTATTTATTATAAATACACTATAAAGCAGATAAGAATAGGCATGGCTACATTCTCTGAAGACTGGCCATTCATTCTTTATTCATTCATTTCTTCCTATCACCATGGCAACAGCAGCGACCAGTGATTGGACGAGTTTCCATTTATGTTTACGGATATTGTTTTGATCATTCTAATGTAATACTTACTGTACAAGTATGAACTTCTTCTAGCTAATCACCGTCCAGGAATCGGGAAATAATTTTAGCGCGGGGCGTGGAATTGTCAAAATAAGGGAAGGGGAAAATAATGAACTGCTGCCCTAGATTTGATGTATACCCATTATACAAATGTCACACACACAGTGAGCAGAACGAGCGCTGCTACTGTTGGTGGTCCAACAGAAATGACGGCTAAAACACCCTCGTCCTAACCGTATCATTATCTTCATTGCGCTTGTTTTGTTAGGAATGTGACCGCTGCGCTCCGCTTTGTGGCGATGCCTGATTAAGGACTGGCATTTGCTCAACCATGTTATGAATGTACAGTGATTGGGACATATCTTATGCTTGGCAAATTTCTACCGTTTTGTCCCGTCAACTGGCATTTTGTGTATGTGTGTACAGCATGTGACGTGAATGTGCCTGCGGCTCCATTTGTGGTTTCTGCAGCCGATCCGAACCCTGAGGTGAGCACGACACCGATGCAGCACGGCCTCGGCGAACGCTTCCTGCCACGGCAGCGTGCAAGTGCACACTGAAAGATGTTTCGAACTCAGCCCTTCAATCCGTCTCTCATGCTTTTGCAAATTCACAGATCAATAGCTTTCTCGCTCCTCGTTTTTATATCCAGGCCGATTTGGATCACCGCGGGATCGGAACTTCTCTCTCCGAGCTCGAGAGCCGCATTAAGAGCGAACTCCACAAAGAGTGATTGATGATACTCCATCTCCCCAGCTGGTCCTTGGCTCCATCATCCATCTCCAAGTCTCAATCCATCCTCCTCGCAGCCAGTTTCTCTGCCAGCCCTGCAGTTCACACACACATCGCCTGGCCTCAATTAGCACAGGAGCTTCAACAATTGACCCAGGCTCGTGGTCCAGGCGAACTATTGCATTACTAATGCGTTAGCCCTTTATTGCACTTAATAAATTCTCCCGCTTTGCAGGTATAATTTTTGCCCAGGCTCGGCGTCGACGTGCCGTTTGACTCCCAGCTGGCATGCAGTGTTTGCGTAGGGGATTTGTCCGAGGCTGTAATTAAAGCTGTGCGGCCGAGCGCCGTTCTCTCTCCGAGGAAGCGGTAGCCAGGTGGAGCTTGGGCAAGAACGCGACCATCTGTCTAGCCCCGCGGAATGCGCAGGCATAATTGGCCCTAGGCCTCCGAGGGTGCTTTTTTTTTTTTTCCCGCGTTCGAAATGAGATTACACCTTTTCATTTGCATTTTTGCGCTTTTGTTTCATGGCTGGATTTGAGTTGAGCTCATGTTGGCAGGTGGCTCTTTGTAAAGCTTGCACATTCTCGAAAGGCATCCACCTCGCATGCTTAACTGTTAAATGTTGCTTGAAATGTGCAAGGGGGGAAAAAAAAGTTGAGTTCAGCTCATCAAGGGATTTAAAGTGCTGTTTGCTGAATTCCCTAGTGTCTTGGGTGGAATGCTGGGTGTGTGTGTGTGTGTGTGTGTGTGTGAGCGTGCATGTTTGTGAGAGAGAGAGAGAGAGAGATTTGCTGCATTTCATGGCACAGTTTGCATCGGTACACTGGCTTCACAGGGAAGTATAAATTTTATTTTGGATTTTTTTTTTTTTTGTGTGTGCCAGATACAGTCAGCTGACGGAGATCAGCAGCCGCACAGTGTGGGTGTGTGTGTGTGTGTGTGGCTCAGTCGAACTTAGCGTTTCTGTGTACCGGATCCGTACACAAATCGTGGAGAAATGAGAGCAAAAGATGGATAGAGTGCTAATAGTGTGTGTGTCTTTGTAGAAGCAGTGAGAGCGCACACACACACACACACACACACACACACACAAAGTCGCAAGTGCCAAAAGGCTCTAATGAGAACTGTTAAAATCTCTCGCCTGATCTTGCTCACCGGCCTCTCACCTCACTTCCTCCCACATGCAGTTGTGACCAGAGAGCTGGCTTATCTGCCCTGTGTGTGTGTGTGTGTGTGTGTATGTGTGTGTGTGTGTGTGAGGTTAAAGGAGTTTGTGCGCAAGTCTGTTTTTGTGTAGTATTTGACCGCACAAAAGCCTCTCTCCTCATTCAGCTGTTCCTAATGGTAAATCCCACAACATGACAGTAAATAGAGTCCTTTCGAACGAGCGCCGCTTTAAATATTTATCGGATGGATATTCAAGTCGCGCAGTGTGGCTGAAGTTAATAAGCAAGCTACAAGACTGAACTCTGAATTGCGATTCGGGTTTGTGCGCGAGCGTGCGTGTTTATGCGCGCCTGCTTCATTTCTCATGGGAACATCTCTAGAGGAAGTGTGTGGCAACGGGAATGTGTGTATTTCGAGCGGTGTGGGAGAAAACAGAAGAGAAAGGACAAATAGCCACTGCAGAGACCTTGGAACTTCAAACCAAACATGAGCAAGAGGAATCCAACAAACCTACACATGCAGTTCACACACACATACACACACGCGCGCGCATGCAAACTGAAAGCATGCTGGAGATCATGTTGCACTGGGAAAAAAAAATAAAAAATCAGGCTTTCTGTCATCTCATGCTTCTGTTTCAGCTCGCTGCCATTTTCTGTTGCTTACATCAGAAGAACGGTGAAAAGTGAAGACTTTTCCTGCACCGGGCATTTTAAGAAGTGTGTGTGTGCATGTGTGTGTGGAAGAATTTTCACAAAGTCTGCTGCTTCAGGGTTTTAAGATCCTTTTG
Organism: Clarias macrocephalus; assembly: GCA_011419295.1. Classification (NCBI taxonomy): domain Eukaryota; kingdom Metazoa; phylum Chordata; class Actinopteri; order Siluriformes; family Clariidae; genus Clarias; species Clarias macrocephalus. The sequence goes on from JAAGKR010000065.1 coordinate 133,210, forward strand.
TCAGATGTTAGGATGGTATACAAGCATTTCATAGGCGTCGACGGCTTTTAATGAAAATAACATTCTGTTCTTTCCCCAAGACCTCTGCAATTCTCCATGTCATGCTGTCAATCAAATTCTGGGCCGCATCCTGACTCGAGGCAGCCCATTCTTGGAGTTTGTCGGAATTTGTCGCCTCTTAAGGATTGACCACGAGTTCTCACTATATCGTACATTTTACGGTAAAAAAAACGGTTCGCACTGTCGCCTTGCACCTCCAGGGTCTGGGTTCGATTTCCGGGAAAGCTTGAAAAAAAAAATCAATTAAAATCCGTAAAATACACAGTACAATGAGTGCAATCCTGTACAACCAAAACCGTTGGTACCTCTTTTTTTTTTTTACGGTAAACTTCTGACAACCACAGCTGCCATTTTTTTACAGTAAAATTTACGATTTTTTTTTTACAGTGTAGGATTACGGTCTGGGGAGCCATGCACCCAAAATTCCGAGCCATATTTTCCTTATTTCAAGGTGCTGGAAAAGGTAATTGTTCATCACCAAACTGTTCTTGGATGGTTGGGAGAAGTTACTCTCGGAGGATGTTTCTGTACCATTCTCTACTCATGGCTTTGTTCTTAGGCAAAATTATGAGTGAGCACAAACCTTTGGCTGAGAAGTAACCCCGCACATGAACGGTCTCAGGATGCTTTACTTACCGTATGTCCTCATGACTGATGGTAGCGCTCATCTTTTCTTCTCCGGACAAGCTTTTTTTTCCCCCACATGCCCCAAACAATCGGAAAGGGGATTCATCAAAGAAAATGACTTTACCCCAGTCCTCAGCAGTCCAACCCCTGTAGAATATCAGTGTGTCACTCATGTTTCTCCTGGAGAGAAGTAGCTTCTTTGGGTGCTGATCTTGAAATGTACAAAGGTGAGCGCCACCATCAGCCCTTTGCCTTTTCCAACATGACGGACTGCACTACTACTCTATAACTACAGTATTCGAGCATTCGTTTTATTATTATATATTAATTTCCTAACATTCTATTGAGTAACATTCCAGCTTATCATTTAAATGTTTCAACATGGCTCTGAATAAATGCATGTCATATTCACAGGATACTTTATTAGTATTATTAGTGGCATTAGTATTATTATAGGCGGCATTTTGCTGTAGTGGTTAGCACTGTCACCTTGCACCTCCAGGGTCCGGGTTCGATTCCCGTCTCTGTGTGCATGGAGTTTGCATGTTCTCCCCGTGCTTGGTGGGTTTTCTCCAGGTACTCCGGTTTCCTCCCCCAGTCCAAAGACATGTAGGTTAGGCTAATTGGCTTTCCCAAATTGGCTGGAGTGTTTGTAAATGAGTGTGTGTGTGTGTGTGTGTGTGTGTGTGTGTGAGCCCTGTGATGGATTGGTACTCTGTCCAGGGTGTACCGCGCCGTGTGCCCCAAGTCTCCTGGGATAGGCTCCAGGCCCCCCGTGACCCTGAATACAGGGTAAGGCGGTATAGAAGATGAGTGAATGAATGAGTGAGTTTAATTATGGAGCAATAATAATTTTCTATAATCACAAACACAACTACTGTTTACACTCAAGTATCATCTACTGTACTTTTTGGAGTCACTCCGTCTCTGTGGTTGAGTGTTTAAGGAGATTATACAGTATAGTGGCCATATAGTGATATGGTCCAGTATGAACCCCGAGTATACAGCATGTTATACACGACAGTATATCCAGGCTCTGACTGCGGTGTAGTAAGAAAAGCCTCCAAGCAACAGAAAACAAACAGTACGGCAGGTTGTATGATAAGATAATGATTTTTTCCTAATTCCTCTAATTATCTTTGCTTATTAAAGTAAATTATCGCTTTTAGCTTCTGTTGTATCTCTGACTGTATCTCTGGTACAACTGTCTATAAATTGTCCCTGACTTTATAATATAATAATTAATCATTTAAAAAAAATTATATAATAAAGGCTCATTCCAATACTCGATTTTTTCAGTAATTAAAAAGCATTTATTTAAAGCATTTCACATCACCAAGGAGCACGTCTATTATCCTAGCTGTGAAAATAAGTTTATGATAGATAAACTTGAGAAAATAGATGTACAGTGTGTGTTTCGGGTACAGTAAAATGACAGTTCGTGCATACATCGTGCACGTGTGTGTGTGTGTTCAGGAAGGAAAGGCATTGGCTTTGCATGATAGTAGCTCAAGCCCCAGTGAACAGCCCTGGTATTAACACTCTACTTTCCTTCATATCCCTTCCTCCGAGTGCTACAGAGCCATTTCTCCCCCAAAAAAAAAAAAGGATATAATCCCTTAGTAATCTCTGACTGAGCCAAGCTATCCAGAGGTATCCACAGAAACATACTGCACGTCTATTGCCATTTGTATTGTATTGCTAAATTCGAGACCCAGAGCACTACTAATGTTAACCGAACAAAAATCTATGCAATCAGTCATATTTCTATTATAGTTTTGCAAAGCCTGACATATCTCTTAACATGTGCATGACAGTACAGCAGAATTGGTGTTTAATTATAGTAAACATGAAGGATCGTGACCAAATTGAATATATAATAAACCTACAGTAGTTTTTATGCTGCACCAGAGAACATGATGATAATTTTTAATGCATGAAATCTATCCATGCCATCAGTCATTCAGTACATTCAGGTCGTCAGCTGACTTCGTTTTATCGCCGTATAACATTGACAACCCCAGATCATAACACTAGAGTCTTGTACTGTACAGTGAGCACTATGCATCATGGCTGTATCCACTTCTCTTCTCATCCTGATGCAGATTGCAAGACCTGTTTTCATTGCCTTTATGCTCTTCTTGCATAATGCATTTTTCTGATACGTTTCGTCCCAATCCTGGAAGTTCTCGTCACATTATGCACATCCAATAGAAATGCTCGTACTTTAACTATTAAACACAGCTGTGATTTCTACTGACAAGTTTTTATGCAGCGTCACCAAGTGTTTAAATCATCTCCATTCATGAGTTTTTTTTTTCTCACCACATTTATTCCATAAAGTTCATGAAATGTGTTGGACAGTTTATACCCCAAGTCCAGTGATTTTTTTTTATGTTTCCTTTGCTTGATTGAGGTTAATAATTATGACAAGACTTTTTCATTTTTACCTTTTTGCCCCCTTCCCCCGCAAAAGTCTTTATTTCGAAACTGTAACATCTGTGAGTGAGAGGCAGGATCTGAGTGCATAAACGCAGCATGTTGTTTAATAGGGCAAATCCAATTATCATAGTCAGAGTCTGTGGCGGCATACAAAACCCAGGCAGAAAACGTCAAGCTGAGCTGATACATAATCATAAGCAAGAATGCAGAAATGTAATGCACCAAAACCGAAGCTCAGAAATGAGGATTAACAATGAACTAACCTTTGTGCTATGACAGGAGCACATGATGGTGTGTGAAGACAAACTAATCAAGTATGAGCTCGGAACAGGTGCACACATTAGGTACCGAACCAATAATGAAACAGGCACGGAGGCGTAAAAACATAATGTCATCAAAAACGCACGGAATCAACAACAAAGCAGTGTTGGTCATGCTTGAGATTGTGCAGAAAGGAGCAGAATAATGGCACGCAGGTCTTTATACAAGTACATCCTGTTTTTTTTTTTTTGCTCTACACCCATTTTTGCTTCATTAGAACCCCAGAGTTCAGTATTTATATCCCTATAATGAGCCAAACAACCTTGGATCAGCCATTTTCTGCAGAGGCTTTGACAGCTGGAGCTTTTCTTGCCGGGAGTCCTGCTAGAAACCCTTGTCTGTTGCTCCGTTTTATTGGCCAATATCACATTACTGATGAGCTCTAATCTCTCAAACAGGTGGAGCAGATGCAGGGAAATGAAGGCTGTGGCGAAACGTTATTGGATCAGCGAGACATAAGGCAGGAACACATTTCCGATAGCGAGTCGTTTTTTATTATGCCGGTGTTTAATGTTCAGGCAGAAGGTTTAATAATTGCTCGGTAAGAGCCGACGGACAAAGAGGCCAACCACTATAGGAAGGACGTAGGCAAAGCATTTCCTGGTTGCATGGCGATGAAGGCTTCCAGGAAGCGCTCTCGGTTTTCCAGGCCACCATCAAGGCAGCACTCAGCATTCATAATGTAGCGCATTAAGGGGCCATGATTGCAAAGTGCACTTACCTGACCAACATGACTGATGTCTGGAGAGGATTTTTATTTATTTATTTATTTTTATAGGGCCCGTCTTTTTTTTTTTTCTTCTTCTTTGTTGTGCATTTGCTTTTTGCCTTTTTCTTTCTATCTCTCGTTGCTTTCTGTAGGTTTCCTCATTTCATTCTCTCTCCGTCTCTGACTGTCATATACGGCAGGGAAGGGAAGACTGATAAAAGGAAAAGATGCAGGATAATGGCCATTTTGTCTCATGTTGAGAGCACTGTTCTGGCTTTTGAAGGGCCTTTGAATTTTATTATTTTTTTTCACGGATCACAGTGCTCTCCTGGCTGTTATTCACAGAATATTAACCCTGAGCAAAGTGGAAAGTCCTTCTTTTTAGAAAATGGGATTGACCCATAGACAGATAAAAGCATGTGACGCAATGCTTTCATGTTTCCCGTCATATTCCGTAGTTTGACTTCGTATCGGCAGCTCGGCCATTAGGAATGTTGACGAGATAAATATATTCGCAATTTACACGAGAAGGAAGAGATGAGGAGTGCTAATGAGCGACACCTGCAATTACAAATCACGCACCAAAAACTGGTGTTTAAGGGGGTGGGCTGTCGCAGGCAGATACACCTCGACTTATTAAAAATAAATAGTTTGCGCATAATTTCTCGGTGGAAACATTCACTCTTATGTTCGAACGCTAATTGGGTTTTTGTTGCACGATAAAGACACGAAAAACAAATTGGTTCTCCCTGAATGAATGAAAAGTACTCGAGGATGCTACCTGAAAATGGAGCAAGCAAGTGGAGAGAGGAAGCGAGGGTCAAAGAAGGAACAGCAGAAAGACTTGGGGTGCCAAATAGCCATCTGAGCATTGTTGGCTGGTGCAGGGAAACACTTGTTGGCCATCCAAAGCTGGCTAGAGCGCTTTTGTTTACAGCAAACACAGTATGTCTTGCTCGAGGCTTCCTGCCTTCCTGTTAAAAATGCAGAGCACCGTGCCATAAGCATAATCTAAAAAAAAAAAAAAAAAACGATTATTCTCCAGCCTCTACAGGCCCTTAGGGTCGACATCTACATGCCGTATCAGTTGTGGAAAATATTTCCCAGTGTCCCTGATCCCAGAGGTGCTTGACTATAACGGGGAAAAAAGGAACAGTAAGTGCAAATTGAAGACTTTGTCTGACCGAGAGGGAAAAGGATTGAATTTGGCTCGCGCAGGCGGGGGGGAATGAATAGTCCCCTTGAGAGAGACTTTGTGGCCCAAGGGGCTTTGGTTTGTAATGCAGGGCCATATCTCAGCTCACGACCGAAGCTCTAGCTCGGAGAGAGATCTCCTGCAGTATGGTGCGGAGCCGAGAGCAGCGGCCGTGTTTGGAAATACAGTACACAGGAAGACAGCGGAAGACGCGAGCCGACTATTACCTGCTCTTTAGCCGCTCTTAGACGCACTCAACTTGCATAATGGGTCTCATGTGGGGACTTTAGCAGGGGCTTAGCCCCTCTCTTCAGCTCCAGTGCCAATTAGACTGACTGGAGACTGTTTGTGCAATATTAGGCTTGTCTTAGCCTGGCAGTTGGTCTATTTACTGCAGGCAAATACACGCAACCAAGAGTGAAAATAACAAACCGCACTGGCTTTACTCTGATCATCATCATGAGTGCACATGAATGTAATTATTTGCAGAATTATTAACTTTATGATTTCCCCCCATACAGCTAAGGGGAGATTACAGGTTTCTATTGGCTTCCTGGTGATTTGAGAATGGTTATAATAGTACATGTTTGTGGTGAGCGTTAATAACACATTCTCAAATCTGATTGGATTACAGGTTTATACATATATATACTGTACGTATTCAATATGTTATCATTTCAATAGGAGCAGCTAATTCACAGATATGTGTACTGTATAACAGATGCTTTGAATAATCTGAGACTAATAATAAAATGCATTTTAAAAATGTGTTGTTTGTTTAAAATGGAGACATCTCCAGGGAAACTTTGTTTCATATTCATGAACAGAATCTCCCGGACTGAAATTGTTCAGGAGACGAAAAGGAAAAGAGAGGCAGAAACCGACGGCTTTAACGCAAGCGATGACGCAAATCATGTTCGCCGAATACCGTGGCATCTTTTATTTGCCGCGAAACGATTCTCTTAGTTTAACAGATGACCCGAGATGGATTCCGGATGCATATTATGGGCCTCTAATTTGATTAAAATGTGAATTACAGTGGGTCCGTAACCCTTCCCGCTGACCTTGCGATAATACGCCCTAGTTTAATGGTGACTTAATGGACTTCTGTAATATTAACATGTATAATGGTCAACCCGTCTGTGAAACGGGACCACACAGATGGTAATTATAGTTCATTTAGGAAGCGGTGAGTCAGTGGTTAAGGCTTTGAGATGAATTCAAATCTCATTGTTGCTGCCGTTGAGGAAAACCCTTAACCCTTAAACTGATTGGACGGTGATCTTTACTTGTTTCAAATGAACATGTTCGGCTAGTGAATGAAGGTAACTGGTACAATATGGTCATGTAGGTAGAGCCGGTCACTCAGTGAACCCTGCAGTGGAAATCAGTCTGAATCACACAGGAATTGAAACCATTTTGAACCTTATTTTTAGGGCAGCTATTTCTGTTTCTACAGAAATGCATTTGATTCCGGTTGGGTTTCTAGTGTGGGAAAATGCTGATTTCCATCAAAAGGAGCTTTGGGAGCAGACTTATAGCAAGGTTCAAGCTGAGGAGCAGTTTCAAATATGGTTAGGACAATAACAATTGGTCTGTGCCATTCCTTTCCCATGTTGCACTGCCACAGAGCCTGGGCCTGCTGCTTTCCGTGGCAGCTAATGCTCCTTTTAGACTCGTAACAGATGGAGAGACTCTCTCTCTCTCTCTCTCTCACACACACACACACACACACACACACACACACACACACACACACACACACACACACACACACACACACACACACACACACACACACACACACCGGCTACTTCATGTACACTGGAAACAGACACTTGTTGAGCAGAATTTTGCTGGTGAATATTACCAAGCTTTTTGTTTCAGCGTTTGTATCACTGTTTTGTTATTGTCTGTAAATTAATCTGTCTTGCTTAATTAACATACTCCCTGTATATTTATGAGTATGTCCTAGGTCTCAGTGATAATAAATTACTACAATGCCTGGCCAAAAAAAAGAATGTTTCAGAAGGGTCACATTATTGGGCTGCATCAAGCAAAGAAAACAACTAATGAGGAACTTACTGGAACTGGGTTAAACTCCTTTAAAACATGTAAAGGATAGTGCAGAACTGGCAACTTTACGGAACAAATGTGGGTGGAAACAAATGGAGCAGGCTTCAGTTTGCTAGGGAGCATAAAGATAGGACTTTGGAGCAGACAAAAATGGTCATGTAGTCTCATGAGTTCATAATGACCCTATTCCAGGACGATGGGCATGTCAGGTTTAGAAGTAACGTTCATGAAGTGATGCACCCACCATGCATAGTGGCCACTGTGCTGTTGGTCAGTTCTACACTCAGCGATGTAATGCGGCAATACAATGAAGTCAGCTGAATGTATTGAATGACCAGGTTATCACAGCTAGTTTTTCTTTCTTGATGACAGAGGCATATTCAAGGACTCAAACTGTGAAAGGGTGGTTCTGGGAACCTGATGAATCATTTTTACACATGAACTGGCCACCTTATTGTGTGCAGTAATCAAATATAAAGTTGACTGACTGAAATCTTACTGTGTGTGCTTTTTTTGGCCAGACAGTGTATGTGTACCTTATTAGTCCCTTTCTTGAAATCATTCTTCATTTTTTCCATCCATACTTACCTGATTTCCTCCAAACCATAAAGACTTTCAGTTCTGTATCCCTGCCATTTTCCAGACTCTTGAAAACCTTGTTAACTTGCGCTTTGAGATCCAGCCTCCTTCCACCCTCTTGTCTTAAACCAGCCCGATGGGACACCAATGTCAAGTTCATATAACCCTAAAACTGCTGATCACTGTCTTTTAAGATGACTTAAATGTCTTTCTCTCTGTTTCTACTCACCAGACTCACTGCTTGTATCCATGAACTGACCTACAAGCAGAGAATTCTAATGCCCCACTGTCCAAGCTTTGGGCTCTGCAGGACGAGAGGAGAATATGTAATATCAACGCGCTGCTCCTTCTCAGAAGCAGCCCCTTACTTCCCCTGGCAATCTCTCTGATATCTCCCGCTGAGATGTTTAAAAGACGAGAAGAATAGAGAGAGAATCTTTTCTGCATGCTGTATCTGTTCCATGCTCACATTGGTTCAGGTGGTTTTTGACGCTTTGTCTCGCACCTAGAGTAGCCTGTGAGTGGCTCACATGGAGCAGCTATTTCACAAAATGGCCTGGTGTATTCAGTGACATAATAGAAACGATAGGTTGTGCGTGTGTGTGTTTCCTAGCCTGTTAGACAGAGATTAGATGTGTGTTTTCTCTGCTCTATTGTGTAAAAGAATTTTGTTGAACCAAAGAAATGAGGGATTAAAGCAAAGTGTTAACTACTTAAAAATATATTTTTATCCCATTAAAAAAAAATTCCAATAAATTCAATGCAGTTGATTATTTTTTTATTCAATTTTTCAATGCAATATTGGTGAGCACAGTGTTGGTCGAATTGTTGGAAAATTGCAGGGTAAAATGCTACATAATGGGTTTCCGCGGGTACTCCAGTTTCCTTACACAGTTCAAAGAGTGAATGTGCATGTGCTTGTATGCCTTGTGATAGACTAGCATTTCATTCTGCGCGCCTCATGCCCTGAGTCCCTTAAGATATGCTCCAGGCTTTCGCTACCCTGTACAGTATAAGCTCTATAGAGAATGGGAATAATCAAGATGAGTCTTCTACCCAAAACACTCACCACCACTCCCCAGAATTACTCACCACAACTCACCATCTATAATGCTTAATCCTGTATTCAGGGTCACGGGGGACCTGGAACCCATCCCATAAAAATTGAGGGCACAAGACAGGGTGCTAATCCATCGCAGGGCACACACATACTCTCACTCATTCACACACTACGGGCAATTTGGGAAAGCCAATTAGCCTAATCTGCATGTCTTTGGACTGTGGGAGGAAACCGGACTACCCAGAGGAAACCCACCAAGCACGGGGGAGAACATGCAAACTCCATGCACGCAGAGACAGGAATCGAGCCTGGTTGGGAATCGAACCCGGACCCTGGAGGTCACAATGCATGTTACTTAACTTGAAGAAATATACACATATACGCATATATGTCTGCAGTATCCTAACTTTATAACAGAGTTATAAACTGGATGAATGCTTTCAGCACACACACACTCACAGCTTCCAGCACATAGTGTGTGTGTGTGTGTGTGTGTGTGTGTGTGTGTGTGTGTGTGTGTGTGTGTGTGTGTGTGTTTGCCATGACCATTTTGTAATACATTCAAACTGCATAACGTGGAATTTTTTATTTTTTATTTCTTTTGGATGATTCACAATTTAGTGGTTTGCGAATTTGTCTTTGCCTAGTTTTTTTTTTTCCCTCGTGGGGATTATGTTTCAGTCTCAGAAGAAGACAGGTAAGTTTGTCTGTCTGTATATCTTACGAACCAGATTACTTCACAACATCTAGCATTTTTTTTTCATTCAGCTTTTTAAGTATGGACTTTAAAACTTTAGAACCAAAGAACCATTTAATAATCTACATTTGTAATGTTTGTGTAGTTCAATATAAAAAAAATTCTGCTATCTGAGAATAAAGTCCTTTGCACACTGTATTTTACTGTATTGTCCATAACTTAAGTTACTAACAGTTATTAACAGCATCAGTGGTTGTTATGTATTTCTTTACCTCCAGCACTTACTTAGTAGTCTTTGCTTTCTGACATAAATAGAATATGAGTTTTATACATGGAGCAGAAGTTGCATTCAGGTCCCTGACTCCCTGCACTTAGTCATAGCCCTGAGCAGCCTCGTTTAGGACACTTCTGCAACTGTGGTACATGTCTTATGTGGTTAAAAGTTTTTCTGCATGAGTTGCAAATAAATCAGCTCCTTGACTTGTCTGTGTTAACATCAAAAGCTGACTTGTGTGTATATTTATATATATACAGTACATGGCTTAAAAAATCATTTGCCATTCTTTTTTTTCTTTAATTGATGTATAGGAAATGATGTTACTGTTACTAAAAAAAAACATCCATGGAAATCCTTTCTTACCATCTGCTTGTTTGTTTGCATGAATAATGAGACAAGAGTTCAACTCTAAGCTGTGTTTATGAGGCAGCATGATAGAGAGGATCTGCTGCACTGCTGCACTTGTTGAATGTGTATTGTATGTAGAAAAAATATGAGGGCGCTCAGATCTAAGAAACACTATAGCACATATAGTTAACATAAAAACATTTGCATTTCTTATCAAAACACGATTGCTTAAAATAACCTTCACTTAAACACATTTTATAATTACTGGCTAAGTGAAGGTAAAAAATAGTAACATGGTTGTCACAGAACGCCAGTGACTCAGGTTTCATTCTCAGCTCCACTGAGTGTACATGGCTGGATTTTACTTAGGGCTTTGAAAGTACATAATCACATCATTTTTGATGATTTACTACTGTATGTACTATAATGTACTATGGTAAACTCTATTGCATACCATACTATAGTATTATCAAGGTACTTCAGACATTACCAAGGTAAGCACCATAGGACTGTACTATGTTAGATTTGTTAGTACATACCAATTGGGTGCTATAGTACAGGCAGTACCATATTACTGTATGTAATATTAAGAGTTTCAAAATACAATATGGTATTTAATTAATGCTGCATGCATGCAGTGGTACCCTATTATATAAAGGAGGGTTAAACAGGGCATTCAAAGTATGTACCATGGTTGAACCTATTTGTTGCAAATACTACTATATATACTGTGGTAAATGTACTATTGGACTACCATGGTACCTATACAGAGGTAAAAATTCTTATGGGACGACTTGTGTTAATGTAACTCGGTTAAGTCATGTGGAACCATTGTACACTTTTAAATGAAGTAAGTTTAATTAACTTTTCTTCAGCCTTGTCAAGTCTGTTATTGGAGGCAATCAGTTGTAATTATTTAAATAGATTTTTTAAATGCCCTGCAAAGGAATGTTATTTTGTTCATTAGAAGGTAGAATAAGATTTCATTAAACTAATTAAGCCATGGGGAAAAATATCAGAAACTTTTCTTAAGGTTTTTTTTTTTTTTTTTAATGCCAATGAGTCATTTGGGAACTGAAAGAATTGGGTATTATTGGTGAATTGAGCCAAATAATCTGACTGGCTGAATGAAAAGAGCCAGAATACACATCACTAGTTCCCAGAGCTCTCTCTGTATCTAATCATATAGACATATCTCTATATAATATTAGAGAGAATGAGCGAGTGTATCATTCTTGATATGTACTGTATATATACTAATATACTACACATGGAGAAAATATACCTTATCTTATTCACTACTACTGTGAGCCTCTATTATGTTCAGCCATAAAAAACATTCCAAACAATATATGACAATGTACAGAATATGTCAGACTGTGCGACCACCCAGTCCTGGATTTAAGAAGCTTTTAGGAGGTGATAAAACATCGAGAATAGCGATTTTATCCAGTTCTTGTGAGGTTAGTTTGGTAGTAAAATGTTTGGATTGATTTGTGTTAAGAATGCACATATTTTCCATGTATGCTTTAGAGGTTATTATAGGTTTATTGAGTAAGGCATGAAAGCAAGGAGACACCTTGTGAAAAAGAAAAATGAAAAAAGATAAATAGAAGGGAAAAACAATTTATTTGCAATTTATGTCCCTTAACGTGTCTTACTATCTCTTTCGCTTCAGCAGAATAAATCCGAAGTCAAAGTGCTGCAAGGGAAATAGTTTTAAGTAACATTCTGTTGTAGCCCATCTTGATAAACACAAATCAACTAGTTTAAAATCAACTGTACAGCCTGGTGCCAGCCACTATCCACCAAAAGGCAGTTAATAATTTTACACCGATTAGCCATAACATTGAACCTCTTAATATTAAAACCAACTAGGTTTTTGGGTTCTACTTCTGCTACAATGGTGGCTCTTGTCCTTTGGCACATGTCTCCACAAGACCTCTGGTGGTGTGCTGTAGTGTCTGACACCAGTATGTTGACAGAGTAGTGAGGGTTGCAGGAGGGGTATCTGTGGATCAGACTTGTATGTCCGTGCATAGCATAGGTGCTCTGTCAGATTGTGATATGGGGAGTTTGGAGGTATTGGTCTCTTTCCCTGCTAAGGGCCTGGGAACTGGCTGTTATGGTGCCTTTCTGTTGTGGCCAGCATTGACTTTTTGGCAATTTGTTGCCATTTCTGTGGGATCTGCCTAGACATGATTGCCGTTTGTTCCCGTGGGCATGGGTGGGCATTCGTTGGCCATGATCCTATCACAAATGTATTGATATATGGCTGGTGATCAATGTTGTTCACTTCACCTACTGTAGTAGTGGTGTTAATGTTATGGCTGATCAGAGTATACAGTATAAGGTTCTGACATATAGGTGTCAACTAACTTGTCTAAACATTCCATGAATAAGTATCAGCTGCCACTTTTTGAGGACAATTTATTAATTTTCAGAAAAACTTTCTGTTCCTGTCACCTGTGTGCATTGGTGATGTTAGAACAAAGAGCAAACGTCAGCATTCAGGCACAAATTTTGAATTTATACTAAAGCACAGCTCTGTGCCAGAGGTGCTGGCAACTCAACTCTCATTTTTCAACATCATATTGAACATAAATATTTTTAGAGGGGACAGATTCCAAGGTAAGAATAGTGTCTATTTTTCTTGATAATATGCTGCAAACCCCTGAACACCATTCTTTTATCCCATTCATCCTTAGTAACCACTTTATCCTAGTCACTGTATTGGTGGATCTGGAGCCTATCCCGGTAACCCGGGCTCTGAGACAGAAGGATTTACCCCCAGATGGGACACCAGTCCATCACAATGCACTATGCACACCCTCATTTCACAGCAAAACTTTAGTGTAGCTCATCCATCTATAGTACCTACATACTGTATGTTTGGACAGTCTCAGAAAGTCAGGTGAACATGCAAAATTTAAAACAGCACAGAAAATGGACAGCCAGGAATACCCAGGCAATAACACACACTCAGAGAATGCATAATACTGTATCCTCATGGAAACAGGCCTTTGTCTCTGCCTGAGCTGCTCTTGTACTGGATTTCCATGAATCAAAGCTCCCGGCTGGAGGAGCAAGGCTTCCTCACAGGGATTAATCCTGCTGCTTCTGTTTGCCTTGAAGCCATGGAGGAGTTGGCTTAGTTGCTAGAGTCTGCCTGTAGTGATATTGCGTTTGATTCAAAATCCTTTTTTTTTTCATATACTGTGCATATACGGAATTTTACACTCACAGGACAAAGTGCAATGTCCATTGCAAAACAGAGCCCTTTTGCACAACATTCCCTGAACACTACTTTGTACTATTGCCTGTTTTAACTGTCTGTCTTAAAAAACACATTCTTGTCTTTCAATTGTTCTGCTACAAGTTGATATTTGTTTCCAAAGAACCTTGTATTAGAACTGTGCAGACCTTTTGCAGAGGGTGCTTTTTTATTTTTTATTTAATTTTTTACAGAGTTTAATCTGGCCTTCTGTACCTGAGTGTTACCAGTGGTTTGCATCTTGAGATAAACCCTCTGTATTTACACTCATGAAGGCGTCTCTTGCTTGACTTAGATAATGACATGCCTACAACCTCGAGAGTGTTTTTCTTTTTTTTTTTACTTGACTAAATAATGTGAAGGGTTTTTTACACCAAGGAAAGAATTCTGCAATCATTTACGGTCTTTAATGCATTTTGGTTTTGCTGCGCTCACCAGTGCATTCCTCTACCTATGACCTCTACGAATGTACAATACCAGTCCAATATACCAGTTGATTTGGCCACTTCTTTGCTGTACCTCTGATAGGGCTGTGTTTTTTAGGCTAATGATGATCTCTTTCACTTGCATTGGCAGCACTTTAGACTGCATAATGAGAGTTCCCTCAAGGAGGTAATAAAATGCAAATTCAACACTTGGAATCAACTCTAAACCTTTTATCTTTTACCTTTTTTTCTCCTTAATTTGTCATGAAATAACAAGAAAACAGGCCATTCTGATTGCTTATCAGTCAACTATCTAGAGCCCCTTGAATTAAAGCTGCACTTCAATCATATCTTGATTGCTTAACTTCAAATCCATTGTGATGGTTTACTCTGGCAAAATGCCATTGAAGAAATGTTTTTGGACTTTGTATACATTACACGCAAACTAAATTCTTGATTTTTCTTAGCTTATGCTTTTTTCTTTTGTAGTTTTGCATTCTTATCCTAAGAATAAGTGAATAACCTGGAAGTGGTCACTACAATCAATTTGAAGATGTACAGTATGTCCAATAAAGTTTGTATGATGGTAAAGTACTACAAAAGTAGTTAGCTGGGCGCCGGACAAACAAGTGTCTATGTAGGCACGTAATTTTTTGAAAAGCATGTGACTTTAGGCTGAGCTCTGATTGGATTTCTTCAAATCATCCTTGGGGCGCAGCACTGTGCGCCCCGAACCCTCCCACTTTTGTTCTTAGCGAATCAATATTGTTTGTAAATATTTGGGCTCATGTGATTGGACCATTCTCAACGAGTCTTTTCCAGCACTTTCCAGCACCAAATTTTTTTTGCACCAGCTGCCACTGTTACACATACAGTATTAGGCTAATTGGCATTTCCAAATTCCTCATAATTTGTAAATGTGTGTGTGTTTCCCTGATGTATTGGCACCCTGTCCAGGGTATGCCCTGCCTAGTGCTCCAAGTCTCCTGGGATAGACTCCAGGCCTTACCATAACCCTGAACAGGATAAGCAGTATAGGTAATCGATGGACTGATAATATAAAGTGACAAATATATAGTACTGTATATTTAAATATATAGTAACTGATGTGTACTATATATACTGAAACAGAGGTGAAACAGATTGTCACTACCTAAACCCAATGCTTCTAACCATTTGGTTCAATGTTAGAATTAACTTAAGACCACCTCAGTGAAATAAACTGGATAAGGTTATACCTGCTGCAGATTACTTTTCCATGAGTACATACAATTCTTATATAAATCTTATATTATGTCTTCAAGCTCGGTCCTGAGTTACAGATGACAAAGTGGTCTCATTTAAATGAATTAGTGCAGTTAGCTTATGCCCTACCTATTATATACAAAAAAAAAAAAAAACCTATAAAAGGGAGGATTTTGAACACATGCACAAACACAGCTCTCATCACATACAGTATCTAGAAAACACGCCTCTTCCATTCAGCGTAATAGGGTTCCTTTGCACCTCATTCTTCTGATGTCTGAATTGAGACAGCTGTACTCCAGCTGCATTGTCTGCAAAATAGCTCTCTGTTGTCTTCCTTTTGTGTATAAACCCTTCAACATGTTTCTTGTCAGATAAGAGATGAATAGTGCTACAGTATCAGACTATTTATATATGTGTGAGTGCACTTTTCTATACAAGCAAATCAAAACTGAGTTCATGCGACATATGGAGCCCTTCAGACTCGTATTCGGCTGTCACTTTTTTTTTCCACCTACAACTGAATGACAGGAAGCCATTGTTTTTTTCCCCCTAAGGTTTCTTATCTACTATACGATTCTTCCCTCTCTATATTAAAGTAAATTCTTTTGCATAGTTGAGTCATTTCCCCCACATCTTCTTACCTGTATGGACATTTTGCATCTGATGTCACAGCATCCGTCTGCTATAGTTCCGTCCACATCATTGCAGTGTAAAGGATGAAACCTACTGAATGATAGGCCAAACCAACATATAAAATGAAAAAAAAAAAGTCATGGAAGCACTTTCAGCAATATTTGATAATTATATGTCATTTTAAACAGCACTATATGTACTTAGTCATTCCGAATTGCCTCTGAACCGCCCATATTGTTTTGTTCACCCTACATAGAGCACTAGCTTTCCATTTTACGCTATTTAGTATTTAACCCCAAAACAGTCAGTTAGCTATTAATTACAAAGCTTGAAATGTCAGTATTACTTTACGTTACCAGCGCCTCATTTTATGAAGCGTAAAAGCACAGAATGTTCCTTAGCATTGTCTCATTTGCAACAGAAGCACTGAATGAGTATACACTATTGCTAGCAAACACCACCAAATTCTAGAAGGAATTACATATTTGTACACCGTCTGCAGTAATCACATTATGATGACAAATCAAACTTTTTCAAATGAATAGTTAATAACCTCTACGTCCATTTTCACAAGCTTGTTTTTTATTTCAGGAAGTTCACAGCATCCTGCTTATCAAAATAATCAGCAGAACCTTCTGTTGCTAGGTTGCTCTGGTAGCTTATAGAAGAATTGCTAGGTTACCTTTTTTTATGGGGTGACGAAGCAATAGGCTATTCCCATACGTAATAATCAGTAACTTTTTGTTATTGTTTTTCAATCCAAAATACACAACTCGATGGTAACTATGAATAAAAATGCATAGTATCTTAATTCTGGTTAATGGTACTTCTGCCGTCCGCTACTATGACATCAAGCATGAGACTGCAAAAGGTCAATAGCTTTTTTATTTATTTCTATAGCGCTTTTTTAAACAATGGTCATTGTCTCAAAGCAGGTTTTTGCTGCTTGTATTTTTGCACCTTAGGACTGATTTACAGTATACTGTACTACTGCTAACGTGCCGGAATCAGAATCTTGTACATGAACATTCATACAGGGTGAGGTCTGTATACGTGGTGGAATTCTTACTCGAAGTGTTTTCACTCGTCTGTATTCACAGCAATATGAGACACATTTATACTGAAACATTTGTAATACTTGTGATTAAATTCACAATACAGTCAACCATGGAATGTGTTCTTATTTTTCCTTATTGAGTTGGTGTGTCTTTTTTGCGGGTGTGTTAGAAGAAAGAGAAAGTGCTGTAAAATGACCTTATTCTGCAGGACTACACTGGCCATTGTAACGAACCATACAGTAGGTGTAATGAACCCATACCCTGTGTTTTCATGTATATACTGTATATTCTTCTTTTAGTTATAATCACCTGGTTTGTGCCTTTTGTTCTAAACTGCTGTATAATTCACGGATATTATACAGGCCTACAAAGCTTATTAAAGGCTATTATGCCTTAAAAGCTTATTAAGCATTGACTATGTAACTGCCTAATGCTGCTGCAAATAAAATTCTGTAGAAGCAAAGAAAAAAAAAAAAACCAGGGATTAAACTCAACTCAACTCAACATTAATAAGACTTGATACCTCTATAAAAAATGTTTTAATGGCCTAGGAAGATAATAAAAACAAGAACTTTAGTGAACTGAACTGAGTGAATTGATCAGCACTTACTGTATTTCTTCATTGATGCCAGTAATCAGTTGAAGAGCGAGCGAGAAGGACCGATGTGAATCAATTCCAAACTGAAATTCTTTAAAATTTGAAAATAATACTAAGAGTGGTATTCAAGTCATAACAGGACTTTGGATTGTACAGAATAACAAAACAGATCTGATAGTAATCTTTCTCTGTATAATCCCCTGCTAAACATATGCACTTTAACAACTTTAAACAGCATTACACTAGTGTTTGGATACCAAGTACATGATCAGACTTTTTGCTTCACATCTGAAATTCTGGCCTCCCAGGAACTCCTTCAATGAACCAATGAAATGGCTTTGACTGAGGCCAGGACTGTACGGGGATGTGGAAATAGCTCCCAGCCGAGTGCCTGTGATGTGAAAGTGATGTTGGTTAATGATTGTTTGTACAGTTCTCATAGACAGATGCGTCTCTTCTGCAAACTGTTGACAAGTTATCTATCCATTGATTTGCAGGATCAAGCGTTCAACTCACTAATGCTCACGGGAACTAATGCAGTGGGCTCGAAGCCACCTTAGCCAGGATCGTCATTCATGGACGTAAAACGTTTGCTGCATTCAAATATTTTACTGCGGCTAAGAGTCTTATCACCGTACTGTGCTTGAAATCTTTTAACACCTTCATTTACAAGAAATTTTATCAAGTCCCAGTTTGACTTGAATGCTCAAGCATTTTTCCATGATTACGTTCATCCAACATTTGCTTGCCTATCAGAGCATGACAGTATAAAATAATATTTATATAATAAATAAGAAAAAAAACGACCATAGAGCTAATAAAGATTTTCAAATAGATTTTTTTCATTCTATACTATCAGATGTCCCCTACAATATAGAAAAGAAAAATCAAAGCTGGAATATTAGGATATGTGTTTGTCTAAAACACTCCATAGTATTTTTTATTATGCTAGACACTATAAAATATGACGTTTTTTTTTTTTTTAAACCTACAGCATATCTCTAAACCTAAATTTAGCATGTCTGCTGTAATCCACAGGAGACTATGGGATGCTTTGCCCCGGTCCTTCTCTTGCAGTGTGATAAGGTAATGGATGCAGTAGGTCTTTTCTCCAGGCTGCTGCCTCAATCTCATTTTCTGATTAGAAGCTCCTTCTTCCCTCTATCTGTCTACTGCATGGCTTGGAGCCTAATTTATGAGTGTGTACAGCCAGCCAGAATGGGACAGACCAGGCTTTGGGGAGAACGGCAATTTGTATTGATTTGGCTTTTGGATGGAGAGATGGAGGATGAAAAGGGAGGAAAAGACGAATGAAAGATGGCTAGGCTCAATGATGAAAAACCCATCGGTCTTTGTTGGAGGAGGCACCATGAAAGATCAGATCAGATGTAAAGATGGTGAAAATGGTGTTGGCCTGTGTCTGTGTATGAGTGTATAATGTATACCTCAGAAGACTTACAGTAAGATGAATAGGAAAAGGGATGACTTTATGCATTTGGGATTTATTTAACACCGAAGCAAGAGTCTCACCTGTTTCTAACAAATGTGTACACTTGAAAATGAAAATACACATAGAAATGCCGGGTATGAAAAGTGACCAAAAAATCGGAGACTAGATCCCTATTAAACTAAAGCCAACTGGATGATTATTAAATGTCATGTACAAAAGCTCAGACATTCCTCATGTCTAATTCTAATTGAATCATTTGTTTTGATCAAACTAAGGTTTTGCAGAAACATGAAATTCATGAATTTTATACTCAAAGCAAAAAGGGATCATACAAAATATTAAGAAACTTAAGTAATGTGAATATTTTCCTATTCTACTTTGTCAGTATGTACAAAAATATGGTGGCCAAAAATATTGAGACAAAAGTGAAAAATTTTTGTTTTAATGACACTATATTTTTTAAAATAATGACAACAAAAATATTTTGTTATTTAACGCAATGAAATTGCAATACAACATTCAATATTTTGTATTAATTGATTTATACCTCTAAACCTGCTGATTCTGGCTGGTCATTCTGGTGTCACTCGTTCATTTCGTGCCTGCTTGATTGCTTCCTGAAGCTCATAAACAGAAGACGATTTCTTGACCGATATTGACTTCTTCACTATTGTCCAAATGTATTCTAATGGGTTTAGGTCTGGAGCCAATACAGACCATTGATCCAGAAGCTGAATATCATTGTCACATAGCCAGTTTTCCACTAGTTTTTCAGTTAATTAGCACAACTCTTCAGCCAGATAGGCCAGAACTATGTATTATAATTAAGTGACATGTTACATGTTTTGTGCGCAGAGAGAACCATAATACATGCGATATGCTGTCTTTATACACTACTTCCTACTATCACTATACAATATATACCTACACCCACCCATGCACACACATGATCCTACAGTGGCTGAGTCTGATTCCTACAGTGGATGAGAGTTTTGCAGAGATAAGGGCTCTCATGTACCAACGAAATGGTTTTCAATTCCTGTGTACACCATAACTCCAACTCCTAGATGATACCATTACATTTAACAACAGGTTGCCTATAGCTTTTCGCTCTACCTCACCTCCTGCCCCCTTGCTTCTGCCACACACACACACACACACACACACACACACACACACACACACGCGCGCGCGCGCGCTCACACACACACGCGCACGCACACACACACACACACACACACTACTACTACTACTACTACTACTACTACTGCAATAACAACTACTACTTTATACCAGACTGCAGACATTCAATTCGGCTCTAATCAGCAGAAATGGTCGACACTGTTTAACCTCCAAAACCCTTGGTCGCTTTTCCTTGACAGCCTCATCCTTAAAAACGCTGCTGCAAGCTTTCTCTCCGTCTCTCTCTCTCTCTCTCTCTCTCTCTCTCTCTCTCACTTTCTCTCTCACACATAGTATGAATATCACAATACACTAAGCATATGCTGCACCTCCTATGCAATAAAACATACACACACCTTATATGCACACACACATACGCAGCCTTTTTCAATTACCGTAGCAATTTCCCATCATCCAACTGCCAGCTAACCTGTGATAATTAATGAGCCTTTATATTCCATAATCTGATCTCAGATCAGAATTGGACACATTTGATAAGTGGAATGGAATGTGTGAAAGCTCATTTTGACTGGAAATGTAATTACCTCTGAGTGCACACATACACAGGGAGTCAGATGGCACGGGTCCCAGTGCGCACTCAGGTTAAACGGGTTCATCACCAAGTCCAAATAAAGCCTCGCAAACCTCTACTCGACAGACCTATTTGTTTGAGCACATCCCAGCTGCTTAGGTTCTCCTTTATTTCATTTTTGCTGACAAGATTTTAAAGCACAATGTTTTAGGTTAATGTTCCAGAAAAATACATCTAATAAACCTTACCATGTTGGAGTAGCTGTCACTTTAAAGACTCTTAGAGGTAGAAATAGTCATTAATTTACATACAGAGTGATCTGTAAAAATCAGTCCTCGTTTTTGTGTAAAAACATAATAGAAATCATCAGATTGTAGCTGATCTTGGTATTCAGCAAATGCAACCTCACATGAACGACATGTAACTCTTTTCACTGTTCCATTATTTATTTAACAAAAATGAGGGCTGAAAAAAAAAACATGCGGGCAATACTAAGTACTACCCCCTTACTGCTTCCACAGGATTTAAGGGGTTCAGTTGTAGCCAGGTGCTGCTAATCAACAGCCCTTGATTCATTTACTAATTGATCATCAGCAGGTGTGCAGACCTCTATAAAAAACAGAAGTTTTGGCAGTTTGCTGGTCTAAAGCATTCAGGTGTGTGTTAACACAATGCCAAGAGGGAAAGACATACGCAGTCGTTTTAGAGAAGCAATTGTCACTGCACATTCGGAGTTCAACGTTCTACAGTGAGTGGAACGAATTTGAGACCATTGCCAATCTTCCCAGGAGTAGACGTCCCAGCACATTCACCCCAACAACATGCAATGCCCCGAGACATACAAAAAACTCAAGAGCTACAACTCAGATGTTACAGGACTCACTGAGCATGAATTAAATGGTAAAGTCTATGACAGCACAATTTGAAGAAGACTAAACAAATAGGGTTTGCTTGGAATAGTCGCCTCTTCTGTCTTAAAAAAAACAAAAAAAACATGGAAGCATGACTGAGGTTTGCAATACTGCTCTGAACAAACCACCTATGGACTGATGACACAGTATGAAACAGCATTTCGGTAAAAAAACATCTTAAACCTATTGTCAAGCAAGAAGGTGGAGGGGTGATGATTTGGGCTAATTTTGGCAGCCACAGGACCTGGGCACCTTGCAGTGATCTAGCCGAACATGCACTACTCTGTATACCAGAGTATTCTAGAGGCAAATGTGAGGCCATCTGTCCGACAGCTAAAGCTTGGTCGAAACTGGGTCATGCAATCATCTGAAACAAATCAGTCGATCTACATCAGAATTGCTGAGAATGAGAACATCAGTGAACTGAAGCAATGTTGTAGAGAAGAATGGGCCAAAATTCCTTTACAGCAATGTGAAAGACTGATAACGTCATAAAGGAAACAATTACTTTTTTCTAGCTAAAGATGGATCTACAAGGTATTGAATGCATATTATAGTATTAATACAGTATGTACAGGACTGTGCAAAAATCTTGAGCATTTATATTAAATTAAATGATATAGATAAAATGAAAGAAATGAGAAAATTTTACTGTGATTTACTGATTTACTGTGACAGACTGCAAAGTGCCTAAAGATACAATTTAAAAAATTGGGTGTTTATGTAACAACCTGAGCAGCAACCTCATTTCCCGTCCTGCCTGTTCCAACCACTCAGCATTCAGCATCACTAGTATACTACTCACCAGCCTGATCATCTGTCATCATCTGCTCCTGTCTACAGTATCTGGTTCATGCCTTAGATTAGATGTTTTTTTTTATGCTTGAATGATTGATAGGTCATGGTGTGTCATTAAGAAACATAAACATTCATCTAAAACTGGTCAGGTACAGGGACACTGCTGAAAATAAGAGACAACACCTCTACCTTTACCAAGATACCTCTACCCTCTCCCTCAACAAATTCCAGACACAGAGAGACCTTGTGCCTTCTTGGTGGACAAATGATCTTTGTACTGTTTCTGTACCACTTTGGGCAAGCTGCTTCATTGCTGCTCTTATTGCTGCTAGGCTTATACTTTATTTCACATACGGTACCTCCAATAACTCTTGTCTTGTGTCACATTGACACTCAAATTCCTATTTATGGCAGTCAATGTTTTCACCATAGCTTCTGACTGTGCCCCCTATCCTGATCATTCATTGTTATTTTACTTTTATATTCTTCTTATATTCTAAGCCTTACTCTCCTTATGCTTCTTCTAAGCCCAATATAATCATCTTTCTAAAGACTAACAAACTGTCTCTATTGACTATCAAACATTCCACCAATTCCTTTCCATTGCAATTCCATTCTATCAATAATAAAATGCCTAACTTAGACCAACTTGCGATACTGTTGGAAAAGTGTCAATGACTTTGACAACCTGGCTGAGGTGACTCGTCAGTCTTGTTTATGGGTTTTGAGAAGGGTTGCAACCTTGTGACCTGGAAGTTAAGTGATACTGTACATACTGTTTTCATTAATATTCCTATTCATTCATCTGAAAGTTTTTCTGAGGCAGTGTACAGTATGGCCTATTTTGAGAACTTGTGAAAGTAGTGTGGAGGTTATTCTATGTGTACTTCATGCACAAATGTGGCTTAGAAGTTATTTGGTTTGACTTGTATGCAATGAAATTATCTGTTTAGGTTCAGGTAATGAAACATATCAGTAGACCATAACATTAGTGTCACATAAAATTAACACCTTAACATTAATTATTACCCATACACCAGTAAACTCATGGGCACCAAAGGCTCACTCATGCTTGCCTCATACAGCTGGCCAGGGAATTAAATTTCTTATTAGCCATCAGGCTCAGAAAAAAAAAAAAATCGAAATTCTCAAAAACTAGAGTAATTTAAAAATGTAATTTTCATACAGAGTAAAAAAAAAATGAGCGACAGAAGAAACATCCCATCGTCTCATTTTGGTTTCACACAGTCCTTCACACACTCCTTATCTAGGAGACATAAATGATGCATTTTGGGAGAGAAAGTTAAAAATTTTCTTTACCTTTTGTATACCACACTTATCTGGTACAAAAAAAAAATCTGTCAAATCTGAACAAATAGAAAAGAATAGAATGGGATTCAGGAAGGTGTTTTTATTATTATTATTATTATTATTATTATTATTATTATTATTATTATTTAATTTTAGGTTTTAATGTCCATTATTGATGAGAAGGTCTAATGCTACTTCAAATTATATGTTATATGTAAATTTTTGCTTTTTTTTTTAAACTGACAATTACTTAGTACTGTAAATTGATGGTAGCAGAGAGTTTCTTTTAATGTGTTAGTCATTAATTCTGCTTTGCTCACTTATGTGTCACTTAAAGTGACTGAGATCATCTTTATTGGCACCATACTGATAATAAATGTAAGACTTTGTGTGCAGTATGTAGAACGTGTTTGGATATCTACAAACAAAATTTGCACCAATACTCAAAGGAAGGTGAAAGTTTCTTTAAAAGATATTACCTGTGATGAGACACGGGTCCATCACAGCGGTGCATTTTTGTCTTGCAGCTCAGCTTAAAACATTTTTAATGAGGGAATACGAAAGCTTGTTGACAGATAGACAAAGTGCATTGAAAAGCAAGGAGATTATGACAAAAAAAATTTGCATTTGTCTTTTCAAAAATTTTTACTGAAATAAATACTACAGTTAGAGTGCAGATCTTTTTTGACTCACCCTCGTATTTAGTGTCAAATTTTAATTGTCCTTTATGCACCTGAAATAAAGCCCATTCAGAATGTAAGAACATGAGAATATGCCTACAACAGGATATAATGAATAGACTGAATTAACTGTAGTTCTGTTTGTTTAAACAAGTGAACAAAATTGATGAACAGCTCAGTTCTGCTCAAGGTAAATAGTGTCGGGGCATATGCTGCAGTCAGCTGTGTTAGAAACGCTAAACAGCGAGAGAGTCACATTCCCCAGTGTGCATTTTGTCATTGTTATAATACTCAGCGTCTGTGCATCTGCTCTCAGCTCTTCCCAGTTAAGCATTGTACAAAACTCAGAAGACAGTGATGGACAGGAGTTATGATGGGAGAAAAGGAGAAACTGGTATTAGAATGAGGAGTCGAAACTGTGTGTGTGTGGGAGCGAGATGGAGCAAAGAAAGGAATAAGTTATCCATGACTGCGAAGGGTGAGTATGCGTAGACAGAATTTGTGTGTGTGTGTGTGTGTATGTGTGTGTGTGTGTGTGTGTGTGTGTGTGTTTAAGCTTGACTCTGCTGTTTCCTCTGTAGTCCTGTAGTCACCCGTGCTGTGCTGTTGAGTCAGCCGGGCTGCTCATGCTGAAGACAGGACAGAGGATTGTATCTGATTCCAGGATACCTGCATCCACAGAGCCACAGACCTTAGGACATAAACACTTCTTTTGACATTCGGGGGCCGTGCTCATGATCAACAACAGGGACAAAAACCAAAAGGGACAGGAAACCTCCATCAGGTGTATGCAAAGGGAAAGGATTGTGCGAGAGGAAGACTGGATGTCCGGCAGTAGCCTCAGACTGATATAGCTGAGGTAGGAGCTGTTACACTGCTTCTCTGAAGTGTTGCACTGGCATAATAGATGGCAGGAAACATTTATAGGATGTACGGTATGACCCTGACAGAGGTTCTTCTATAATAGTTTTAAAAAGATACGCATTTGAATTGGTTGAAATGGAAGATGTGCCAAGCATTTTTAAACCCAGATTTATCAGATGTATTTTTATATTTGAAAGGTTTTTTTTTCTTCTTCTTTTTATTTTATTTTTATTGCTGACGCCTCAGATGTCGCTGTTTTCACAAAGCAACTGTGTGCATTTACAGAGTAATTAATGAAGAGAAAAAGCCCAGGGCCTTCATTTATCAAAGTAGTATACACATAAATATGTGCATAAATTGTGTCAATGTTTTAAAACAAATGTTGCATTTATTAAAATGAATGTTTGCTTGGATTATATGCATGTGTTCACACACGGCTTTGACCGTGTGTACAAAAAGGATGGAGGTGGAAAATAAAGCTGTAAGGTTTATGCGGTGTTGACACAGGACCGTGTGTGTGTTTGATCACGAATCTGGATTGCTAATGATTTAGGTTATCTCTGAAATCCATTAAGTTTAATTACTGTTTAATACATGTTTGTGCTTATGCTTAAACAGACAGTTTGTACACTTTGCAAATGAATAGATCTTTCTATGTCTTGTTTGGAGGATGGAGGTTCTTGGGTAAGTCTTTTTTCAGTAGATAGAACTCGAAAATGAAAATGCAAAATCAAGCATAGAAATGTAGAAAAGTGCACATCAGACATTTCCCCAGCCTTACCAAGAAGTTCTGGTGGAAATCCTGCAAAATTATAAAGACAACCTTATCATTCAGTGGTGACTACAATCAGTGTGTTTTCCTTTCTATCTTGTTCAAGTTCAAGTTCTCCACCCAACAGGCAAGCTTCTAGAGTCTACGTGGCATATTTCACACACAATTAAAATTCACATGGTTCAGATGCCATAGTTTCCCCACAACCCAAACGTTATCTTTTATACTAATCTTTCTCACACACCTGAATAACCCATGCTATCAATTGCTTTCCCAACCTCACCAGCAATTCTTTTTACACTTAAATCTTCATGAGAAAATGGATCCTCTTCTGTTACTCCCAGTTAAGTCAACTCTGTCAACTCCTTGTTAGTATCACTGTTCAAAATTAATATATACTGTATATATTAAACTGCACTGCTGGATACTTCCCTGTTTAATCGATTAAAATGATGTGATTGTCAATTTTTTCTTTAAAGTACCATTTGAAATAATGCTTACATACCATGCAATATATTTAAACTACCTTTAAATGAGCAGTGATGAGCACGGATACATCACCAGGGCACCTAAGAACAATTAGTTTTTATAAGACTTCATTTGAACATGAGCATAAAACATTGTAGGCCTAAAAAAAAAAAAAAAAAACCTCTTCAATCTATATCAATTGACAAATGAGGCCTTAATTAAGTGGTGAATGTTAAGTGGTGGTTGTATATGTCTTACTGGAAGCTATAAAGTGTGTAATGTTTGGCATTAAACATCAATCACTTTGATAACAGAACTATCACCAGATGCTATAGTATAGAGTATAGCTAGAGTATGTCTGTCTATCTATCTATCTTGATGTACAATATACACTATAAACTGATGAGTAACATTGACTATCAATTATTCACCAGTAAATTGGTGAGAGGATCATGGGCACCCTAGTTCCATAGGGTCTAGGTCAGCCTTTCCAGTCTGAATCCTACAGAAAAGTCAATGCAGCACAAATCACAGAAAAAACGTCAATTCTGATGAAAATAGGAAGACACCAGAGCACTACATATTGGTCCCAGCAGGTAAAGAGCCCAAGACTGCCAACCTGACCTCCCAGAGGCCTTGTAGAGTCATGCCCACGAGGGGAACCTACACAATACTGGGCATAATGTTTTGTGTTGTGATGTCTGATTGATAGGAGATTATTCTAATAGGTGGTGCAAAAAAGATGGTGCTGGGTCTCTCCATAAATATCATAGCTACATATGCATGTATGTACTGTATGTGTGTGTGTAAGCGAGCGAGCGAGAGAAAGAAAGAGAGAGAGAGAGAGAGAGAGATTTGTCTTGTTTAGTTAAATGTTGACATAGTTTTGGCTTTGTGTGCATCTACTGATGCTTGCTAATTGTACTCAGCATACAGATTCTGTCCCCATCGTCAAGGTAACTGGCGTTCACCATAGCAACTCACTGACTCACCTGTCATTAAGGTCTGGACCCCAAATCAAATTTCTTGTCATTTTTCTTTTTGTTTGAACTGTAGACTGTTGATTTAATCTAGAACAACCTGATTATGGTTATAATGATGATTATAGGGATGGCTGTCTCTGAGTCAGTGATACTTTGCAGACTTAAAAAAATTAATAAATAAAAGGGGCATCAGTTACTTTAAGGTTTAAAAATAGAGAGGGTATTTAAAAAAAAAACTCCTAAGACCATTTATTGTTGTAGTTCCTAGCCCACACTGATAGTGAATTACTGATTATGGGACATGCAGGCAGCTTTTAATATCTTTCATAATGTTGGTGGAAGAAGAGTTTTTTTTTTTTCGGTTTGGGGCTATTAGTAAACATTTATGCTAGTTCATGGTATATAGTCGAATAACCTTATGTTGGTTATTAGACTATTTTTGTAGATTGTAGATGGACAATTAAAAAAGAAATCAAATGATCTGTTTAGTGTGAGTAAGCCAGGTCCAAATTTAGCCCTGCATGGCTGAAAATCAGTCATAGGCAAAAATACAACCAACTATATAATATTATGACTTTATGATGAATGAAATACTGTATATGATCATTCAGCTCGTTGAAGCTGATCATTTCATGATCAATGATCATTTCAGCTTCAATTCAAGCTTTAACTTAAACATAATTTTGCTTCTTTTTAGAAACAAAGTAAATGCTTTAAATTGTAACATTATCTGCCAATAGAAAAAAATATTATTTTGTGCTTGTAATGTCTAGGAAAAAAATCTCTAGGAATAGATTTAATCCCCTTATACTGGGTTTATTGTAATTTACTGAGCCCATTTAAGGACAGAGGAGGAAAAATATAAAAGGGACATAAAAGGAGAGAAAAAAAAAATTAAAAACAAAACAAAAACAAACAAAAAAAATAACCCTGCCCTTTGGAGTGAGAGTATATCTGGGTCAATGTAAGAAGACTCATTGTTGGACAAGTAATTTTTGTATTTTTTTTTTTTTTTGTAAAGTAAATGACAAAATAATTAAATTTTAACACAAACAAAAAAACAAACAAACAAACAAACAAAAAAAAAAACAATTGCAACACTGTTAACACGTGTGTATGAGGTTGAGAAATCCTGCCGTTTGCATTCTGATGGGTTACAAGAATTCAGTGGTTAGAAACCATGAGAATAAATACAGGGTTTAAATCATCATATTTTAATCCCAGTTTAGTAATTGTTAATAATGGTTCATTATTCAATCTCAGTGGCCATCTAAACCACTTTCATATATAATTAAGTGATTTATAAATAATTGTAGTAATAGTACTCAGAGCGAGGACCCAAACTCAGATCTGCGACAAGCTGTTAAGAAAGAGAAAAGAAATGTATCTATAGGCTTCCAGTTAATTCCAAAACTGAATCTTTAAGGATAAATGTCTATAAGATATGTCAATGAGTTATTGTATTTTATACACTCTTCTTCTCACAAATATGGAACTTGATTAACATGATAAAATGCGTTAGTCTTTCGGCCGCTCCCTTCAAGGGGTCGCCGCAGTAGACCATCTGATCCGCACATAACTTGGCATAGGTTTTATGCCAGATGCCCTTTCCTGATGAAACCCTCTCATTTTATCTGGGTTTGGGTGGGAATTGAACCCGGGCTTTCAATATGACTGGCTAGAATCATACCACTGAGCTTGCTTTCTGATGGGATTCAAAGTCCTGCAACCCTACAGGACTTTGATGATGATGATCACCTAGGATTAACAAGGCCTGGTTTAATTGTTCCTAAAAATGGTTTAATGGTTCCTAATCATAAAAATCACCAGACTTCACAGACATTGACAAAGATTGGGTTCCTGCCATATGACATGAAGCCCATGTAAGTAAGGAAGTTTTTAATTAAAGATTAAAAACTAAATACAAAACAAACAGGAATTAGATGTTCACGGGAAGAAGTGGAAATATCAAGCAAATGTAAAGGGCAATCACAGGGAGGTGATGATCTGAAAACAAACAAAGAAAACATAGTGAGAACATGGAATTCATGAATGGCAGCAAAGTTATGATAATTTTTAGCACAGATAATTTTTAGACCCAGACATACAGACCTGGAAAAAAATAAGAAACCACTGCAAAATACTGCAAAATCAGTTTCTTGTTTCATGTTTTTATTTTTCATCTTACTGATATGTATTAGTGAGATGAACAGTTTTGTGAATTTTTTTGTGACCTGCTGACAATATTTCTCCTAGATATAGCTATTGTTATTTAGAGTTTATATTTAAAGGGAATTACAACATCACAACACATCAAAATAACCCAAGATCAAGTAGTATGTGCAGAGCTTTTAATAACTCAAATAAAACAAATTGCAAATAATTTGTAAACAAATTTGGGCTAAATAACATGAAGTAATCAGTATTTGGTGGAATAACCGCGTTTGCAATTATAGCTCTCATGCGTTTTGGTGTGCTCTCCACCAGTTTTTCACATTGCTGTCAGGTAACTTTGTAGCACTCTTTTTGAAAAAAAAAGTAAACAGCTCAGCTTTGCTTGATGGTTTGTGACCATGGATCTTCCTCTTGATGACATTCCAGTAGTTTTCTGGACTAAACTGCAGTGGTCCCTTATTTCTTTCCGGAGCTCTATACTTTTTAGTATAAGTTTTTGAAAGTAGTAGTAGTAGAAGTTTTTTTTTTTCTTCTTCTATTTATATAAATGTATAATTATACTTTTAAAGACTGGCTAAAAATGACAATAGTTTCACTTGCCTAAGCCTAAGTTTCTTGCAGCCTAGATTTGCGTTTTGCTCTTTCTATTCCTGATTCTGTCCCAAGGCCACACTGTGACGCACGACAGATGGGAATGAGAGTGTGAGGGAGAAACAGGGAAGCCACATTTCTTCATCAGTGATCTGCTCTGACAGTCTCCCAAGGCCTGCACTAATGAAGTCACATTTGTCTGAGGCAGGCTTGGATTCCATTAGCCTGTGTGTAATTGTGTTAACTCTTGACACAGCCTTAAATGGAGTATGGTTGTTGTGTGTGTGTTTATGTGCACGTGTCTGTGTGTGGTTTAGATACAAGGATATGGAATGATTGGTGTCAGTGATTTGTGTGCTTGTGTCATGTACATTTAGCTGCAGTTGACCTTTCAGAGTGAGGGGTGTAATGATCCTGCTATTGGAGACAGAATGGACAAGCTGGGATTGACTTTATTTTGTTTCCAACAACCATTGTAAGATTCTGGTGGATTTGAACTACAGATACATCTCTGGAAAAGTCTCAGAGAGATATGAATATGATCCCACATAGTCAGTCTGCAATATGTCTTGGCTGCTAATAATACTTTGCAAAGCAAGACATAAAGACGTCTCATTATTCAAGCTATTATATTAGCTATTATACAGTACAAGCTGAGACACATTCAAGTATATAAGGTATCTCTATGTACTATAGTGTGTACAATTTGCTG
This sequence comes from Clarias macrocephalus, assembly GCA_011419295.1. NCBI lineage: Eukaryota > Metazoa > Chordata > Actinopteri > Siluriformes > Clariidae > Clarias > Clarias macrocephalus. The sequence goes on from JAAGKR010000065.1 coordinate 164,266, forward strand.
GTAATCACCTCACAGTGCGAGATGACAGAGACAAACAGATGAGTGTGCGCTGTGCAAGATTCTGTGTCCCCTAAGGAATGACATCAATTTATTGTAATATTTGAGAAAGATGCAAATGTGTATCAGAGAGAACACCTATACTAGGGTCATGGTAAAACATACATTATTATGGACAAGTAAACGGAATATACAGTATGTTTTGTTGAGGTAATATTTTAACCCCTTCATGCGAAAGCATTTATTTATACTCACAATAAAAGCAAAGTGAAGTGTTCTTTCCACTTTATATCTAGGGGAAGGAAAAAAATAGTGTTTCTAAGAATTCCTTTTTATATACACTGCCTGGCCACAGTTACAGTCACCTTTATCTTTGATTACAGCACACAATGTGGTGGACAGTTCATGTATTGGGACCACTTTTTCACAATCTGAGTCCTGGAATACACCTGTGCCATCAGGGAAGAAAAACTCCATAGATGTGTTAAAATGGTCATTCAGTAACGTACATTCAGGTCATCAGTTGACTTCATTTTATTGCCACATAATGTTGCTGAGCCTCGACCTGACCAACTGAAGCAACCACAGATCGTAACACTGCTTGTACACTGCAGTATTATTGTTTTCCTGTGCAACTTCACCATGTGTGAAAAAAAGCTGACGATCCTTCCAGGTTTTGATAATGTGTTAAAAGTTGTTTTTTTCTGCTTGATGCAGCCCAATCCTTCTACCCTTCTGAAATGTTAATTTTTTATTTTTTATTTAAATTTTTTTTTTTTGCCAGGTAATGCATTTCTGCATTGAATCAAATTCTGGAAATTCTGGTAGAATAACAAATCAAGTATTGTCATTATCACTGTTATTCAAGCGCTCCAAAGGGGTGCCACGGTGTTGCAGCAGGTAGTCTCTGCTCCATTGTCAGTCAAATCCTGAACTGTTTGTGTTTTAATGTCAGCAGGTGAATTGCCTGATTGTTCAGCATTGTGTTTTTCTAAATTGCACTCAGTGTCACAGGAGCACCTCTGGAGGCACCGTGACCCTCATCAGGATAAAGTGATTAATGAATATGAATGAATATGAATGAATAAATGAAGTCCCCCAGCAGATGACTATCCTTTATATGAGAAGATTAGAAAGCTGACATGCTATTAACTGTAGTCTGTACCACCATGAAGGTCATACGAGCAACTCTGAGTGTCATTCATGAAGGGAAAGAGTTTTGAAATGGATGAGCTGTCTCAGAATTAAAAAATCAGTGCTGTATGGTTTCCTTTGGGGCGAGAAGAGAGAGGATGGCTGTGGGATTGATAGCGAGACCATATTACAGATTACGTGCAGACATTCAGGGCTGACAGAAAGTTTTCAGACCTTTTCAAGTTTTCCATATTTTCTTATGTTTAGTATTACTGTTATTTTTACTATTTAACCACACCTCATCTCAAAATGGATTCATATAATTTCTTCATGCTTATATACGTAGTACAGTGGAACCTTGGATTATGAGCATAATTCGTTCCGGAAGTGGGCTCGTATTCCAAACCACTCGTAAACCAAATCAAATTTTCCCATAAGAAATAATGAAAACTCTAATTATTCATTCCACAGCCCAAAACAATAAATACATAAAAATAATTAATACAATACATAAAGTAAAAATAAAACAAATTAACCTGCATTTTACCTTTAAAAAGTCCTGACAGATATGTGTTTCCGTTTGTGCGTGCAGACGCCGTGTGTGTGTGTGTGTGTGTGTGTGTGTGTGTGTGTGTGTGTGTGTGTGTGTGTGTGTGTGTGTGGAATTAGCCCCTTCCCTCGCTTCATCTTACACAGTAAAACTCTTCCTCCCTCCCCCACCTCGCTTTTTAAGTTTCACAACAAACACACACACAACAGAAACACTGTTTTAAGGGGGGAAAAAAGTAATCTCTAATGACATTCCTGTGAGCGCATACTACTGGAATCACTGCTGTAAAGTAAAAAACAAACAAACAAATGAACCAGCACCTTACCTTTGAAAAGAATCGCGACAGAGCAGAGTTTATGTGTGCGTGTGTGAAACCGGGGAGGGGGGGGTGTAAAGGCGAGAGAGTGTGTGTGCCTTTGTGTCAAATTACGCGCGCACACACACATAGGAGAATGAAGAGAGAGGGAGATGTTGATTATACCAGTAAGAGACGAGCACTAAGACCCAGCAGGGGAGACGATTACCCATAACTCCGCAGCGCAAGAGAGAGAAAAATCATTGGCTCAGTTGTGATCATGTGACGCTTGGTGTCAAAATAAGAGGCGCATGCATCCAAGACTTTCACTCGGTTTCCAAGTCAAAATTTATTCAAAATCCTTGCTTGTCTTGCGGAACACTCGCAAACCGCGTTACTCGCAATCCAAGGTTCCACTGTACTCCACAATGACAAAGTAAAACCAAGTGTTTGGAGTGAAATATCCCAGAGGTAGCATGGTGGCATAGTGCTTAGTGCTGTGTGTTAGAGTAACACATTCGGGTCTGGAGTTGGTAGTCTGTGTGTGGATTTTCAGTGTTCTCCCCGTGCTTAGAGTGTTTCCTCTGGGTGCTCTGGTGTGTCCCATAGTCCGAAGACATGCACATTAGATAAATTGGTGTTTCACATTTGTGTATGTGTGTGCCATGCGATAGTTTGGCACCCCATCCCGGGTGTACTCCCTCCCAGCCGCGACCCAGTATACTGGATAAAGCGATAAGACGATGAGATGAGCTCATCATTTGTGAGTAAATCGTCTTTCCTACATTTTATACCCAATCCTATTGCATTCATCGCAATTCGTGCGATTAAATTAGCTCTCCATCGACCCACAGCATGCATCCAGGGACATGTGGACTACCCATTCGTTGCATTTGCAGGATCCCCCTCATTTTCCTGGTCTCAACTTGGCCACTCCGTCATCTCCATGGGACCTGAAGCCCCTGGCACTCTTTCCCTCTTTGTGTTAATTACCTGATTGAAGTCATCCCCTCTATGCTTCCCTGGTTTATCGTTTATCAGCTACAGGGAGTGAGCTGTGAGCAGGTTGTCCTAGGCTTTAACTGAAGGACAAACCCAGAGAGGGAATTCTCTCTCTCTCTCTCTCTCTCTCTCTCTCTCTCTCTCTTTCTCTCTTTGTTTTCGCATGATGTAGATCACCTCGCTTTGTTGTGTCATGAAAGTGTACTGCAGCACTATGTCATCCCACAAATATTGATTTTCCTCATGTATTAAAACTGGATAGATCTCTCTTGGATGAAAGCTTTGTCTATTTGGATACATTTCCTAAGAAACGTCACATTTCCTAAGAAAGGACACAATTGGTATGGTTAGGTGATAACCAGGAAAAAAAGAATGCCTATGCAAGCTACTTTGAACAAGACTGGTGTGTGTGTGTGTTTGTTGGGGTAGGGGGTAGGGTGTGTGGTGATGAGGGCTGAAATAGCTTGAGATGGTGTGTGTACAGTGTGTGAAATTGGAAAAGGCTGGCTGGCGTTGTCACTCGCTACATGTCCCATCACTCTGGCTAATTTGCTTTTGTCTGCATAATTTCCACACGCGCAGGCATTTCAGTGGAATTTCTGTCAGTACTGTATTTTATTACTATCTCTACAAAAGAGTCATGCACTCCAGCAAGAGGTGAATTCCAAACAAACCATTGGTTTGACGTCTTTTGCCGGTTAGTATGGGTTGTCTTTTTGGCTATGAAACAGAAGACCTATGCTTTACTTATGCTTATATTAAAACAAAATCACAAGGGAAGGAGGGCTACTGAATATCAGCATATCTGTGATGTGGCCATAGGCATGAGGGTCCAGCCACAACTAGTAGAGCTGGTGACCAACAATAGTGTAATTAACGAGGGTGAATATAGTTTTACATTCCTACTGGTACTATGTAGCTAAAAAGTGAGGAGAATAAACCATGGCTGTTCTGGCCAGTCCTGTAAATCTCATAAATTTCTCTTTATATTTCCACTTTAGAATATCAGCTAACACCAGGGTTCCAGGTTTAAATCCCAAACAGAATAAAATGGAAAGCTATTGCAATATTTCAGTGGTTAGAAAGGGATTTGGGAATCAGGCTTGTTTTGGAAGCTAGTTACAGTGCTGTGAAAAAGTATCAGCTGATTTAATTAATTAATTAATTAATTAATTAATCTATTTATTTATTGCATATTTGTCACACTTAAATGATTGAGATGATCAAACAAAGTTTATGATGCTACGAGATTTAAGAAGGTCAAGATCAGATAAGAAACAAAGTAATTGACATGTATCAGTCTGGAAAGAGTTACAAAGCCATTTCTAAGGCTTTGGGACTCCAGTGAACTATGGTGAGAGCCATTATCCACTGATGGAGAAAACCGGAGTTGCCGGTCTACCAAAATTATTCTAAGATTACAACTCCAACACATTCTAAGACACAAATACACTGCTGACTAAAAAGTACACAAAGTCTTGTCTCACATCTTGATTATCCCCAAGACTTCCAGGCAAATATTCTGTGGGCTTAGACAAAAGTTGAACTTATAAGGTTTGTGTCCTCTCATATCTGGTGTAAAACTAACACAGCATTTCATAAGAAGCACATCATACCAACAGTCAGACATGATGGTGGTAGTGTAATGATCTTGAGCAGCTTTGCACTAGATGACTTGTCATAATTGACCGATCCATGAATTCTGCGCTCTACCAGAAAATCCTGAAGGAGAATATTCGGCCATCAGCTCAAGCGCACTTGGGTTATGCAGCAGGACAATTATCCGAAACACACCAGCAGGTCCACCACTGAATAGCTAAAAAAAAATTATTAAGGTTTTGGAGTGGTCCGGACTTAAATCCCATTGAGATCCTTAAACAGGCTGTTCATGCTTAAAAACCCTCCAGTGTGGCTGAATTAAAACAATTCTGCATAGAAAGGTGGGCCAAAAGTCCACCACAGTGAAGTGAAAGACTCACTGCCAGTTATAGCAAATGCTTGATTGCAGTTCGTACCGCCAAGGGTGGCACAACCAATTATTAGATTTGGAGGGCAATTGCTTTTTATACATCAAGCCAGGCAGGTTTGGACAGCTTTTTTTCCCTTAATGGCATCAATTTTAAACTAAACTTAGTATTAACTTGGGTTATTTTTGTGTAATATTAAAATTAGTTTGATGATCTTAATCATTTAGGTGTGACAAATATGCAAAAACCAAACAAAACAGCAAATACTTTTTTTCATGGCACTTTAGATGCATATACACAATCATATATGTTACAGTATATGGTATACCAGTTAGCAGAGTGTGTTATATCTCACTGCATCAGATACTGTAAAAAAAAATAAATAAAAAATAAAAAAAAATTATATAGCATTATGCACAAAAGAGAAGGTCTTCTAAGCATTTGGCTTGCATTACTTACTTTTGATGGCTTCATGATTAGGGAAAAGGTTATCTAGGTGTTTAAGCATCTACCAAGCAAGAAAATCTAGACATGGTGAGAGACTGCTAATAGTGAATGGTGCAGGGCATAATATCAGATAGGTATATTAACCACCTTTGTAACTTTATGCCACGTGGATTCACCCATCCATGGGCTCATGCACCATTTTTATTGGAATTCATTGAGATTTTGAAATCTGTCATGATACCCTTCTGTGGAGGAATTACTCAAATTTCAGCCCAAGCTGATTTTATTAGGGCTGAATACTTCTGGGTTAAACTCCTCCCTTTAACCCGTGCGACTCAGCTTGCGAAGCATTATGTCCTCATTGTGAAGAATATTCCAGAAATCGAACACGGGCAGTTTCTCCTCTATGCCTGATCTCTTGTACTGTTTTCTGGATCACTCATGATTATGTGATTCCATGCATTGATTATCTAGAGTTGGCTTTCAAATCACACTCTTGGCTATTGCTTCTATGATTCTAAGCCATCTTCCTTAGACTGGTGCACATAATACTGCTTACCAGCAGAATTATGTGTCTTGTGGCCATAAGACTTGCTGCAGTTGCCATACTCTGCATGATGAAGGAGCTTCTGGGGCATTGAAATTCTGGGCTCTGTGGAGTGGATCTGGGCCACGTCTCTCCTGACCCTCACCAGGAATTGATCCTGCGTGATGCATTGCTTTCTTCTTTGCCAAGCCTTTTATTCTGGTTTGGTGGATTATCAGGCCATGTGGGTTGATTGCAGAACTTGCTGCAAATTAATCTTGAGCTCAACAGCTTTCTGAACAATTCAAATTTATGTTTATATTCTGTCTTACAGGTGGTGGGAGGGGGGGGGGGTGGTCAGCAAGGGCACACTGTGCCAATTTGTGTGCAGATCGAACGGTCTGCTGTGGTGACCCCCTCACAGGAGCAGCCAAAAAAAAAAAAAAAAAAGAAAGTTTATTAGTCTTACAGGTGGTATAGGTTTATATGTGTTAGACAAATCCATATAAGGTATGTTTTTGAAAAAAAAAAACATGATTAAAAACACACTGTGTAGAGTATGTGTGTCAACTTATGTCTGCTTTAGAGATAAGTGCAGTGCATTAATGCAATTGTGTAATTTTCAGGGGTACTTTAATCAAGAGCAGTTAAATGAGAAGAGAATAAATTAATATGGTTTTTAGTCCTTTTCAATTCTGCAGGAATATCAATGTTTATACTGTATGTAATAGGTTACATATAATACAAGTTATCTGGATTTAATTTGGATTATATTATTAATTCAAGTATGTATATTAGTAAGGAATATAACACATGAAGGGCGTGCTGTTGTACCGAATATCAGCATGGCTGTGATACGGGTGTAGAGATCCAACAGCGCAGTCCAAGTACTGAAGATAGTACAGCCATGCGCTGATATTCAGCACAACCTCAAATGTGGTATTGCTTTTATACAATGGTTCCACAAACACCATCTCAAAAGATTGTGAGTTATTTCTTTATTTACTGTAAGTTTAGATTATTCAGGTTATTTTACTCCACCAACAGATAACCTTTCACCCCTGGACTAACCCAGTTAGTGTAATCATCAGGGGTGAAAGTAGTTTTAAAGTAGATTCTTACCAGTACTACAGTATGTAGTCAAAGGGGGAGGAGAATAAGCCATGGAGGTTGTGGACAGTCCTGAAAACGTTTACAAGAATTCACTTTACAAGAGAATATTTAGCTAACTTTTGGGTTCCTGGGGTTGAATTCTAAATAGTGTTAAATAGAAAGCTATTGAGCTATGTAGGGTGCACAATCCCTTGTTTTAAACGAGTAGTGCCCTTGATTAGGGGTTAGAGAGGGATTTATGATTCAGCTTTGTGTTAGAAGCTAGTTATCTTTTTAGCTCGCAAAACAACACAGAGCCAAATTTGGAATAACTTAGAAGCAAATATAAAGGAAACAAAGTGTTGTCTAATAATAGTACTTTAGTATCAGATGTCATTTCTTGCACAAAGTGATTGCGTGACTGGTTTGGAATGTGGGTTTTACGAAGCAGCTGCTCTCCCCTCAGTACTGCGGACCATACCGACCTACTATACTCCAGAATCCAAAAGTAAGCAAACATGGGCTAAACAGCCTGCGTGCATAATAAATGCTACAGTATTTTAGTGTGTCGTCTTGGTCAAACAGAAAATCAACTACCACCATCACCAACAACAACAACAATTCCAGATTTATTTTTCCAATACGTTCAGAGAGACAGTGTGTTGACAGTTAGTGAATCTGGTTATGAAAGAACTTTGTGCTTATGCCAACATTAACCTGAGCACAACTAGTCATACAGTAGGAAAAAGAATAAAAATCAGCAAAATATCTCGCAGCTTGTGTGGCGTGTGATATAGTGCTGCATGTGGTTTACCTACATACCATAAATTAACAAAGAATACCCCACAAATTTGTTGTTTAAAATTTTTTCTTTTTTTTTCTTTTTGTGTACATGGAGTTTACATGTCCTCCTCGTGCTTGGTGGGTTTCCTCCCACAGTCCAAATACATGCCGATTAGACTCATTAGTGTTCCCAAATTGCCCATGGATTAGCAACCTGTCCAGCGTGTACCCTGCCTCGTGCCCTGTCTCCTGGGATAGGCTCCAGCCCACCCCCCCACCGTGAGGGATTCAGGATAAAGTGGTGTAGATGAAGAGTGAGAGAGGGAAATATAATATTTATGCATCTCATTTTATTCACTTGCAAATTAGATTTTATTATTGTGAAACACTACTTCCTATTAGATTCCATTTCCTTTGTGGTAATGATTGTCTAAAAAAACGATACAAGCATAAAACTCCTTTGAGACCATTATACAAGTACCTGATTACATTTTGAATTAACGCCATAGATGCACATTAAGGTACCTGAGAGAGAAGCAAGTATATTTGTCCCTCAGGGCTAATGGGAAATTATGTTTGAAGTGAGAGCTGATCAGGGAGCAATGGGAATTTGGAAAGTCTTCAGGGACCTTCCATGTATTTACTCTGCGAAAAAGATACCAGCTCATCTGGAAGTGGTTGTAGTGGATGAGCTGCTATGGGAGCACCTTATAAAATACCAGGTGTTCAGGGACAGACCAATACACCTGTACACACACACAAACCATGGTTCAGAGTTCTTCACCTGGAACGTCACAACTGACAACAGAAACATTGGGGAGTCCAGTAAGGCACTTCATTGTCATGGTAACGGCATAGCGCTTAAAATAGAATGTCTTTTTCTGGATCACATGGTCCTCTGGGAAAATGATGAGATATCAACAAGGTGGGGAGTTTGATTTGAGGACAAGGATGGAGGATTAAGGGGTGGGGGGATGGGCTTTTTGGAGACAAATGGGCTTTAAACACAAATATTACCTTTGCACTCGATTTATCTCTTGGCTGCATCTGAGTGGAGAATGAAAAAAATTAATGGAAAGAGAAGAGAAATTTTAGATCAGTTTAAACATGCTTTTTAATTCAAATGAGCTCACCATTAGATTTAGTCATTGTGAAAAATTGCAATTATTATATTAAGGATATTGTATTCACATACAATTACATACATACTTTTTTTTTGTCATAATCTCATTGTTGTAGTTTTAACATTACAGTATATCTTTTTAGTAAGGATCATGTAGCACAATCCTAGCACCAAAGTTGTTTCTTATATATTTGTTGCTGTGAGAAGCCTATTTCTATGTTGTTATAAGTGGCAACTCAACTACTAGTTAGTTGATTCTTCTCTGGCTAATTCTTTAAAATACATTTCGTGTCAGCATTCTGCTCAGGTTTTAACTTTCCTGCATGGGAGCATCATCAGAAGTGCATCAATACACACACATCACTTAAAAGAAATAAGTGCTTAGCACCTTACCCCTTTCTATCAGTGATCTCAACCTCCCAAATGTTCTCTTTCTCACTTCTTTATATACTGTAAAAGCGTACCAGAGTTCGCAGCACGAGGTCTTGACAATTTTGCCATTGTGTAAGATTTCAGCCTCGTTTGAATCTGCATTACTTGCATTACTTTGGCCAATGTTTTAAAAATTTCTCTGCAAATGAATCCTAACACTCCTCGTGAGTCTGATCTAATGCAAGCAAGGTTATATTTATCACAATGCTCATATATAGTACTAGGAAACACTTAATACCCTAAACCCAATATTGTTTTGCTATAGCTACTATTTGAAACCTTTATTAGTGCATAAATAAATTGTGTTTGAGAAATCTCACAATTTTAGGTGATACATTTCCACATTTAGCCTAATGTTGCTTAAAAGAGTAGTGACTGCTTTCTATCAACAACCTAATGACTAAATCTAAATAAAATAAAAAAAAACCTATTTGGTTAATTATCTGAGATAATTGTTACTGGTTAATCAGTACAGTTACTTAGAGTGTATAGGGTGTGTACTTAGGGTGTGCATAATGATAAATGGCAGATCATGGGATTTTATTTTGTTGATTTTATACATAACAAGCATCCAAATGGGGTTTTTAATTGACAGTGATTTATTATGTGTAAGACAGTCAGTGGTAGAAAGTGCAAACATTTAGATCTTTAGGTGTAGGAGGTAAAAAAAAGACATATTTATCTCATGGTAAAAAGCAATGAAAGGAATCCGGGGGAAAGAGATTCAAACACTAGTCATTTTTAATTCTAGATACCTACACTTCTATGCATGGATGCAGGAAGCTGTTTTAGAGTAGGCTTACAGTACATGTCATGTGTGGAATGGCATCATACTGGAATGTTATTTAACAGAAAATGTGTATTGATCATAATGATTTACAACACAGTGTGGTTGAGTGTCGTAACAGCTCATGCACACATACTGTACTTGGCCTAATAATAAATGAATTAATATGTGCTGTGTACTGAACAAAAAGCATATACTTGGTAATATATTCAATTGTCTTGTTAGGAGACAAATATTTAACATTCATGGATGGAGTCATGAGTACAGGCTATTTGTAAAAATCAATACGTACCCCTACACAGGAGGTATTTCCTGTTATCGATTCTGTCACCAGGATCTCTCTTTCTTTTTTCTTTTTTCTTTTTTGCTCTAAAAAACAAGTCCCAGAGCTTTTCATGTTACCAAGAAACCTGAAAAAGTGAACTCCTTTAGAGACCTGAGTATCAGGGCAGCTGCCGGTAGATACAGGCATATGCTAAAACCAGGGTTGCTACACTGTCAGTATCCCAACTTCCTGCATGCATTCTTATCTACAGTGCTGTGAAAAAGTATTTGCCCCTTCATGATTTTTGCATTTTTTTTTTTTTTTGCATATTTGTCACACTTGAATGATTCAGCTGTCCAAACCTGCCTGGCCCTACAGTATGTCAAAAAGTAATTACCCCTTAAACCTAATAACTGGTGGGTCTACCCTTGGCGGCAACAACTGCAATCAAGCGTTTGCAATAACTGCCAATGAGTCTTTCACATCGCAGGAGAGGAATTTTGGCACACTCTTTTTTAAAGATTTTTTTTTTCATTTATCCACATTTACTTACCATTGTGTAATATTAAAATAATATTATTATAGTCCATCCATCAATCCTTCCATTTATCCAGAAACCTCTGTAGTCCAACTAGGGATCATGGAGGCCAACATTCACAAGCACATTCACACACACTACAGGCAATTTGGTAACACCAGTTAGCCCAATCTGCATGTCTTTGGCCTGTGGGAGGAAACCAGAGTAGCCTACCTGGAAGAAAACACACCAAGCACGGGGAGAACATGCAGAACTCCATGCACACAGAGGCAGGAATCGGACAGGGATCCTGAAGGTGCAGGGCGACAGTGCTAACCACTAAGCCACCATGCCGCCAATATTATAATATAATAATGCTATTAAAATTTATTTGTTGAAATGTGCAAAAAACTTAAAAAAAAAAAAAAAAAACCAGGAAAGGAGCAAATACTTTTTCACACCACTGTACAGATTAAGAAAAGGCTGAATAAAAACCACTTGAGAGACTGTGTGACTGTTATTGTAATATAAGACATTTAAATAATACTTTCGTATATTTAAATACCCAATACACAGATTAGAAGTGTGTGTGTGTGTGTGTGTGTGTGTGTGTGTGTGTGTGTGTGTGTAATGAGGAGGATTGTTTAGGTTTAGTAGCGGTGGATGTGGAGTAGTGGTGACACACACACAGATAGGGCAGCATGCTCAGAAACTCATTTTACAGATAGTCCTTTTGGCACGGGGCTCAGGGACATAGATGCGCCCTGAAGTGCAATAAATTACAAAAGAAATTATACCAACTGATAGTGTGGGTAAGCAGACTGCAAAAGCCCTTCGGCTTCTTCTTCTTCTCTCTCTCTCTCTCTCTCTCTCCTTCTCTCTCTGATTGCAGCCTGAGAGAAATGCTTTGTCAGTTTGAAGCTCTGCATTTAGTGATTTTTTTTTTCTCATTCATGTCTCGTCTTCTTATGCATCATTCTCTTTGTTGCCCGTGCTCTCTTTTTCCATATCACCAATCTTCATCTATTCACATAATTTTTTTACTGCAGTGTATTTTTGCTTGCCCTGAATTTTCTTTTGTTTCTATTTTGTCAATCATGTTCTGCACTTGTCCTTTCAATTTATTTCTGTAACGCTTAAACCCTCATTTGTTATTCTTCTTTAATTGGGGGC